>JANIJI010000004.1:1397500-1477500 GCA_024500535.1 Leptonema lineaticorne | reverse complement strand
TAATAATTTTATTTACATAATCGACGTTTCTATAAACGATATCGAGGTCTCAAATATTCGTGACCTGTTCAATTTGAGTGCATATAATTAATATTATAATAAAATAAGAAAAAATCTAAACAGAATTTATGATTTGTATTACGAAATAAAAACACTTAATAATATCAATATTATATAAATATTAGTAATGATATTTTATTCAATTTTTCCTTGTAATAAATAACATATAATATAATGCATTATCTTTAAGAGATTTTTTTACAATATTATAATATTAATACATGACAAAAAAATATTTTATTTATAAATTGAAAAAAAAGTGATTTACGTGTAATATATAAATTTATTCAGAACGCGAATGTTCGAACTATCATATTTTTTTATCTAATAATAAAATATTAATTTATTATTACATTAAATTAAATAAACATATATATTTAAACTTAAAAAATAAAAATGACGATATATCGATTTTTTTCAAATATATCATGTTTGATGATAGAACTGACGACTCAACACTACAACATCAAAATATTTTAATTTGTATAGTGTCGTAATACTTTTAAATTAAATTATTATTTATATTAATTACAAATATTAAATTTTGTCAACCCTGCATATAAAATACTATAAAACTGTCTACTTCGACTTTCCAATGATTTGTACTCAATTTAAATGCTAATTCGCATACAATAAATATTTTCTTTTCTACAATACGCTTTTCCGCATTAAATTTTATGTTTTGAAAAGCTATTTAAAGTATTTTTTTTTAATGGAAAAACGTTTTCGTTTAACTATAAAGTTTTATTATACAACGGTACGTTAAATGTGCGCCTTTAGGCATTCGAACGGATTATATTGAAGGTTAAAAGGTACAATATTAAATAAATACAGGTTTCGAAGAACGAATACAAGACAATAGTCTATATAATTGTGTGATATTGAAAGCAATTAGTTATCTAGATCGTTAGATATTTAATTTATTGGAATTTTAATACACCAATATATTTTCAAAAAATATCAGATATAATTTTTCAGCATTAGAAACTGCTTTAATAATGGTAATATTTTTTTATCGTTTTAAATATAAAATTATTATAATTCGTCAAAAAATGATGTAATACTATTATCAAAATGTAAGGTGAATTTTTTTTATAAAATGTAAATTCTTTATTTATTCTACCAAATCAATTTCACACCCTTCAAAATAATCCTCGTTCGATAAAACGCACTTTTGCCAACGCTTTTTCCAGTCCTCGAAACAGTCAGAATAGTCTTTTTCTGGTATAGCCTTCAAGATCTTCTTCGATTCGGTTTTTATCTCTTCAATCGTGTCAAAACGGCATCCCCGCATTGGCCTTTTGGGTTTGCTGAATGGCCAGAAGGCGCACGGAGCCAAATCAGGCAAATACGGTGGTTGCGGAACGATATGAGTCGAGTTTTTGGCAAAAAAGTCGCGAAGAACCAATTCAGTATGACGTGGTGTATTATCGTGATGAAGGAACACGTGTAACTCGGCGATAATTAAACCTTTTTAAAAACATACACCTGGCAAATGTTTTATACAGTTCTACCAACCTAGGAAAAATATTTATAATTTACCTACCTTCCTAATGCCCGGGAGTTATAATGACTATTTCACTTTATTTTTTGATCATAGTAGTATGTATTACATATAATTTACAAAAAATATATATTGGATTGCATTTGAAATGTAAATATATAATATAATACGTACTTTAATAAGACAGGATTCCATCAGAATGATAATAATAACCAGTATTTTATTATCCGGTTCCTGCTAAATGTATAGTAACTGTTGTTTAACCATTAAACATTACGAAATTGCCGAATGCTCCATTACATTGCCTTTTTCGCATATAGCTTTATATATAAATATAAAATTCGCATAATTATCGTATTAATAAAATTTACTGAATCGTTCATTTTCTAACATAACGTAATATATGGAATATAATATTTTATTATATAATTTAACGTAACAAAATTATTATATATTATATATAAGCGTATATTCAACGATTTTATGTGATGTTTTTTTTTAAATATTTAATTTTATTTTTCAGATATTATCACGAGTGCGAGTGCTATTATTACTGAAGTGCTGTGTTTGAAAAGCGTTTAGAATGTGGAAAAAGTGGCGTTTGCTGTTGCGATCCAGGTGCATCTGATAGGAGATGAGTGAATCAGGAGGCAGTGGAACCGGAGGCGTTGGAAGTAACAGCAACGGGGGTGGTAATGCAGCCGGTGGTAACGGCAGCGGATGGCCAAGAGGATGGCAACCTTCGGCTGGACCCGCATGGGGTGCTTTACCAGGAGTTGGACCCATGAGTCCACTCTGCATTACGGATGCCACTCACGAAATCGTCAGACCCAAACCGAGAAGGTAAGCTTTTCTTATATAATATATATATTTTTTATAAAATATTTAACTATGACATCATTCATGTTTATATAATATTTCTAAAATACAATGAAATGATGTGTTTATTTTTGTAAATGTCTTCTGTTTGATTTCTATCTAAATCAACGATTTCCAATATAAAACACGCAAATTATTATCAATAAAAAAAACATAAATTTTTTTTATAAAAAATAACAATGAAAAATCCACTTTAAAATCATTTATTTTTAATATATTAATTTATATGGACAGTTTAATTTCTATTGAAAAATTTCAAATAATTTTCAATATTTGTAATATATATATAATAAAAATAAATAGTAGTAAGGTTTAGAAAAAAATATTAGAGATAAATAAAATAAAAATAAAAATTGAAAACCCCTGATCTAAAGTATTATATAAATTCTCAACCTCAACTTATACAGTTTTAAAAAGGTTCGTGGGATTGATTTTTTTTTATTTATTTGAAATTTTAAATATATATATATATTTTTTTTAAATAAGAAAATTTAAAATTTTACCTTTTTTGGTATTTAATTTTTTTTTCTTTGAATTATTTTGTGACTATATCAGATTTAAAATCGCAAAAAAATCAAAGGGTTCATCGAAAACAAAATTCTAATCAATTGAAAAATTTGAATATATTGAGAATTTCTAGTCTAAAAAAATCTTAATATTTATTTTTTTTTTATTTTATTAAATAGTAAAATATTTTTTTAACAAAAAAATACGTTTTGAAAAATCTCACGAAATATTATATATATATATATATATATATATATATATATATATATATATATATATATATATATATATATAAAGCATATTATTAACATAATCATAAATTATACACATAATAAGTTTCATGAATCTACGCGAAAATTATCTCGAACACGAATTCGTTTAATACGAACGATTTATATGCGCTAATCGACGTTTCGAATCCAGCGTTTCTCAAACGTGCATTAATCAAAAAAACAAAAAAAAATACACCGAATCTAGAACAACATACAAAAATATTTCAAGGAGAGTCGAATTTTATTCTTTGACAATATTATTATTTTATTCGTATTATTCAATCGTTTAAGAAAAAAATTGCAGTAGTCGTTCAAAATTCGATACACGTTTTATTAAACACATAAAAGCCGAACTAACCGTATAAATAAATAGACAAATAACAAATTCGATTCAATATATATGGTATTTGTTAGTTATAATATATTATATATTTATTATGTGTGTGTGTAACACAATAATAGTGAAAAACAATCTAAAGCAACGCAATTATTTAGGTTAGAGTTGTTAATCTTTCAACGTGGTTTGTTCAATTTGACAAGGCAATAAATTATCTAATAATAGCAAAAAGAAAAAAATAATAATAAAAGTAAAACTTTATCGCACAATCTCATGATAAGCATTCCAAAATGACTCATTCCTTTTAGAAGTTTATATATATATATATATATATATATATATATATATATATATATATATATTTATATATAATATATATTTAATCCTTTTAACAGGAATTCGCTCTTTTATAGGACATATAAATCGTCCCTTTTTTTATTTAACTTATCGATAAATAATGTTGTGTTTTTTATATAAGAAATGTCATTTTTATTATAAACATTCTATATTTTTTATATATATATCTATATAATTTATAAATCATTATCAACTTAAAAAAAAAAGTAGTAAAGGATCAAAAAATTCAAAATTCTCTATTAAAAAATATTTCAGATGTTACAATGTAATATAAATATTAATGAATTAAATATTAAAATTATATTTTACGCTAATTTTATATACGTTAACGGCATTTAAATAATAATAGTTTTTAAGTGTTTTTTTTTGAACGTCAGAATATAGATTTGCATATTTTTATATGATATAAAAAATGTGTACATATCGATGCAATTAATAAAATTGCTATCTATTTTACATATATTGCCTGAATAAAATTACAATTTTGCCGGTATTTATAATATAACGATCGCTCATTTTTTTTTTCATTCAAATTATACGAAGACTATTAATATTTTATATTAATTAAAACATTTAAATTTAAGAAAAAAACTATGAGATTTTCAGTTAAAATACTTCTTAAATTCGAATGTGATTTTTCCATATTTTTATTCATCTATATTTTAGAATAAAAAATAATTATTATATATAAAAATTATTCTGAAATATTTTATATACAAAAAAAAACGATTTTTTATACTATTTTAACGCCATCTTTATTTTATTCGTTGAACAAAATTTTACGTATTATAGAAATTGTTACGCTATTTTTTATTTGACGCTAGATTGTTGTATTTCAAAATAAACAAAAAAATATTATTATTATTAACATATAAATAAACATTAATATTAAAACAGGATTAATGGAAGGCTTCTTAATAAATATAATTTATATTCTTACTTTTATAAAGATGAAATCGATGTGAAATAACTTTGAATAGATGAATAATTTTCAAAGGATCGAATGCGTTCAAATCAGTATAAAAGGGCAGGAGTTAAATTAAGGATATACACAGTACAAAAAAAAAGGATCCTTTCTCGAATAAAACGATCCCTTCACGAATCGATTATCCGTTTTCTTGTCTATTCAATTAATTCAAATCGTGTTCTGAAGGCGATGAATCTTTTAACATGTATATATATATATATATTTTTCTAGATTCGATTAATTTCTAATTTTCATTCCGTGTACTTTTTATTTATTTATTCTTTTCTTTTTTTTATTTTAAACGAGGGGGCCTTCGATTATAGAATAGCTTAAAGTTCTATTGAAAAAAAATAGAAACAAGTCTAACTATTAAAAGCTTTTTTTAAATATGAAAGTTGATTAAAAAATTCCTGACCGTAAAAATATTTCATAATTTATCTATTGTTTATTAAATGTTAATAGTTAAAAAGCGTCAATCATTTTATTATACGTCTATAAAAGCTTCAATATATTGAGCAATTTTATTTTCTTATATGTTTTCGACACTTATATAAAATTATATATATATATATATATATATATATATATATATATATATATATATATTACAAATTTCTTATATCTTATATTCGAATAGTCAAATTTTATGAATTATTTCTGTACATTAATCATATTTAAATAAGTTCAATATTAATATTTCTCGATATTTTTCTGAAGTAATGACTTATTAATTTATAACACTATCTTCTTTATAATATTAAAAATATCCAAAACATTTTTTTTAAATATAAATAATTTTATATATAAATATATAAACAATATAACAATTAAAATAAAATATATTTTATCATAGAAAAAAAATCACAAGTGAAAAAAGTGACAGTTTTGATTTATTACCTTATTTTAGACATTTGAGATGTTTATCTGTAACTAAACAAAGTTTCAATTTTGCAATAAATCTTTTATGTTTATTTTTATAAATTGTTCACACATCAAAATCATTGTTCAATATTTTATTTTATTTTCATATTAAAAAATAAATCGCAATAAAAATATTTTTTTAATCATAAATCTAATAATGCGTTTCATTTTTTTTTTGAAATTTTCACTATAATAATTAGCTTATTAAGTCATGCTCAATAATTTTATTACTAAATTAATTTTATAATAACTATTAATTTATAATGAATGTACGGTTGATAAATTTTTACAGCAATTATTAATTTAGAATATATGTAATATTTTAATTCATAATGAATTACTCAAGTTATCTAAAATATAATTTCTCAATATTTTCATACTTGAAATTAAATTATATAAAATATCTAAGAATATAATTACTAAAAATTTTATTAAATATTTAAAATGACAGTTAAGCGATATCGATTTTATTAAAAGTATTAAAATTTCATATTAATTACGTCTCGCTATCAAGATAAGTGAAATATTTTAAATATATACAATAAAGAGTTAAATTTAACTCTTATTATTATATAAAAATATAAAAAAAAATTTTTTAAGGTCTTCAAAAATATTTATGCATAGTTAATTAATAATCTTAATTAAATTTTTTTTCTCTTTTAATATATTATATGTAAATAATAAAGTTCATCTATCTTCTTCTTGCTACCATCAATACAACTTAATTTTTATAAATATATTTTTATTTTTTAAATTAATGAATTATTTAATAGAAGTATAATCAAAATTAATTTATGTTTAATCAATTTTAAGTACTGGAATTATTCAACAGATTTTTTTCTATCAAGCAACAATGTTTATTCAATATATAAAGATCGTTAACGATACGCATCGCGAATCTTTAAAAACGACTTTTATAATATACATACATACATATATAAATAAACAACAACAACGCAACAACAACAACAACGACGACGACGACGAGAAAAACAAAAAATCAACATATGCAAATAAGCCCTTATTTATATCCGAAATGCAACATTGTTGCGTTACACCTGTGACTCGTATATTTTACAATCGATCGTTTTTTCAAAGACCCTCTTCTTTTACACGAACATATAAAGGGCCACCTTCTCCGTCGAGGACCTGAACGGCGAATCGAAAATAAACTGAAAATACGACTCCAAAAAAAATAAAAAATAAATAAAAACTGCATGCGCAATTTGAATATGAATACAAGTATTGTGCGATTACACGAAGCTAACGGTTTCATATATATATATATATATATATATATATATATATATATATATATATATATATACCTCTATTGTATTCGAGATAATCAAAATATTTTATTTTTCGTATTATATGACCTTTGTGCATTGAGATAATTCGATGTGATCATCGTGATTTTTTCAGTAAATATTGTATATTTTTTTTTCTTCAATATATTATATTATATTATATTATATTTAAGTATTTATATTTTAAAATCAAATTTTTGATTTAATATATATATATATATATATATATATATATATATATATATATATATATATATATATATATATATATGTAATATATTCAAAAGTACTTTAAACAAAATATAATTAATTTTGTCTACGTTTTAATGTATATTAAAATTATGTAATCGAAAAATTTAGAATGATTTTAGAAAATATAAAATTAAAAATCTACATAAATTATTTTTAGAAATGTTAAAAAAAATAGTTAAGAGTATTATTTTTTTTGTAGATTTCATAATATTTATATTTATTCGTCATTAACATACTTTTAAATTTCATATTTTTACATTGACTACATTATTATATATATATATATATAATAAAAAAATTCATTAAAATCACACATTTACAGTAAATATTTGAACAGTAAAAATTATATAAATATTTACAGCGAAAGTCCAAATTTACAATCGTATTTAAGCGAATATTAAATAACGGCATTTTATTACACATAAAAATAAATAAGTAAATATATTCGATTCGATCGAAAATTATTCAATACGAAGAAAGACATTCTTCGAAAAAATCGCACTATCAACTATAAATTATATATTCATAAATATACACATATATATAAATTCGATTTCATCTATTTTCACTCATATATATATATATATATATATATATATATATATATATATATATATATATATTATTCGCAATTGAACAATACATATAACAAATGATGTACAACTAACAATTAATGTTCGCATTTGAACAATGGTCCGACACGATAAGATCTCATTCAACAAGTCTCTTCTAGGTGCACGTTTATTATTATTTTATTTTTATTTTTCTGATTCATTCACAGAGACAATATACGGTTAATTAAAATGCGTATATTTTATATTTGATATAATCGTTTGCGTATAATGAAAAAATAATATATATATGTATAATATAAAATAAAACGAAATTCACTTTCTTTTGCATCGACGCGAAAAATGCGCGAATCGTGTTCCGTTACAAAATAAAAAAATATTTATTTATTTATTTTCATTACATTTTTGTATTTTATTGTTGTTTTCTATCGTCTAAATCGTTGTTTCTTCCTAGATTTTTGTTACGGATTATGCTCGTATTTGCGCTCATTACGGCGTAACCAAAATAATTTATCGACAATTTATAAATTGATACATACACATATGTCTACTGTAATATTTTTTAAAATATATATATATATAAATAATTCGTAAAAAAATACATTTTTTTTATATTATTTTTATTACTGTTAATATTTCGATAATATCGCACATATTCGCCTATTTATTCATTTTCATATAAAATAACGAATAATTTATTTCATAATTTTATTATTAATTGATCGATTGTTTCATTCGTCTTATTATCCATTTTTATTTTTGCACAGTTCAAATCAATTATATATTCTTCGCACGAATATAATTGTTGGGAAAATATTGGAAAAAAATCAATTATAAATGATTATAAATATACAAGCATTTATACGTATATTTAAAATTTTAATTTTCTTCATATTTACGCTATATACATATATAAAATATTTTTTATACACATTAAAATAAAATTTATTTCATACGATTATATTTTTCATTTTATACATTTTTAATACGTACATCGACTAATTTCTTTTTTTTTTTTTAAAAAAAACGAGTCGATCGCCATTTTTTCTTTCAATTTCGTCTTAGACATGTAACAATTCTAATATCCGCCGTTTATAAGCAACGTATACAATTAATCAAATCGCTCGATTCGATTTCGCGCTAAAAATATAAAGACCAAAATAGAAGAAGAAGAAGAAAAAAGCAAAGTACACGTATGCCGTATTAAAAATGGCGTACACGTGTAAATGGTTTTTTCAATTTATGTAAAATTTTCAACTATTGATTTGCGGTCGTCGAGCTATTAAAATTATAACGGATTCGCACATTCTTCTGGTGTCATAAACATTTTAACTGCCTCGTAAAGGTCATCATCAATCAGCGTTATTTTTAGTCTTTCTTTCGTTCTTTCATTCTTTCGACGTGGTGAATAATGCGATTTTCTCTCTTATATATATATTTTTTTTTCGCTGTATAAAAATTTACCGAGTTAACGAAGCGAAATCCTTAAATATTCGATCGTTTCGCTGTTATAAAAATAAGATGTGTCGTATAAATCAGTAGTTTTTAGTGCAATTCTTTTCGGTTAATATTCGAGACGTCTTCATTGAAATCATTTTTTTTTCTTTTTGATCGTATTTATGAGGCTGTAAATGTGTTTAAATATATCTATTAACAATATTAAAATTTATAGATTTTGAATTTAATATTCCACTATTAGTAAGTATTATTTGAATAATTTTAAAAATTGTGTGCATTTTTTTATATATATATAATATAAATAATAAAATCTAGTTTAATATTGTATAAAACAATGAATTATTAATAATATTATTTATGATTCTAATTATGAATTTCAATAATTAAAATAAATTCATAAAATCACGAACAAATCAAAAAAATATTATTGAAATATTTTCATACAATTAAAATTATTATTATTATAATAAAAAAAAATTAAATAATAACAAAAATATGAAATAATATATTGACTTATTTCAATATTTTTTTTAATTTATATATTTTTTTTTCATATAAAAACGAAGAATAAAAATTATAAGTAAAAAACAGTATAAAAATAATACGAATAAAAAAAAATGACTGGAATTAGCTTGCATCGTAAAACGAGACCGGAATAAAAAGCTCGCGCATTCTGATGTTAAGCATCTATCCGAGGCTACGGTATGAAAATAAAACGAAAACTGGCTACCAGAGTTATTTACGACGTTCGAAAAGTTCACATAAACGGACATATTTGTGTTTTTTTTTTATTACATATCCGCGATTTAACTAATGATAAAACCTCATCGCATCAATTTAATACTGTGCGAAAAAAGCTTTTTTTTTCAATCTCATCGGAAAATCTGTATCAATTTTCCACTGGTCTCTAACATTGTATTTATTTATAATATGAAAATGTAAAAAAAATATAGTTGATATTTGAAAACAGATGTCGCTCTTTCTTGATTTACGACGTTGATTTTTGATTTTACGAAATCGAGTCATCAGTTCTATATTGCAATATTTAAAGTATCGAAACATTTTTAGTATGTTTCAAGATGAAAAATATTAATATATTTTTATTATAATAATTATAAACGTTGATCACAAAATGAATTAACTTTTTTTGCTTAAAAAAATAACATTATATATGATGGAATAAAATAATGAAGATATTATCAAAAACAAAAACTGCCATCATTACGATAGTAAATTATTTTATAAAATACCGAAAACAACATTTTTTTTTAATAATGTTATTAAAAAAATGTCAAATTCAAAAACCATAAACGACCCCAACATAACAAAAATTCTCAAAACGTGTGTCGTGACTTATTATTTTATCATTTAAAACGTAATCAGAAATAATCGAATTTTACTTAAGAAACTACTATTTAATTATTTTAATTTTATTTATATATATATATTATATATGAATATGCATTTTTTTTAATTAGTTTCTTAGCTCATTAGCGACTTTTGTCTTTACTTAGAATCGGAGAAAACTCTCAAGATGCCATGCAAAACAATGGTTTCTATTCCGATTGTGTTCGGCTCAATTATGCGAAGGTCTAAGTGAATAAAATGCAATGGCGACGAGCAAAAACAACAACAATAACAAACCACTATCCAAGGGAATAAATTAAAACAAACAAATAAACAAACAAAAAAAAACAACAACGAAAGAATCAAAAAAAGTGCGAAGAACTATCATTTTACCATTCTTTCGTCTATTCGGTTATATGTGAAAAAAAATTGTTTTTCACTAAAAAAACATATTTTCACTATCATAGAATTATTCATCATATCGTTGACATTTAAAAATAATTATAAATATATGAAAGAAATCAATATTTAATATAATATATAATTTATTAGATCTGTGACTAAATTTAAGAAATTTATTTTGTATATTTTAATAATCGTATTATTTTTTTTATATCGGTAACCTCATTTTTAATATTATTTTTATTGTTAATTCGGTTTTATATTTTGATTGACCCAGAACTGTTATAAATAAAGCATGACTGGACACTCGAAGCTTCCAGTTTTATAATTCTAATACCGCCGCTTCTCAATCTTTTTTCATCATTATTCCACTTCAAAAATTCAAAATCGTAACTATTTACAAAAAAATTTTTACAATTTATTATATATTTTATGTAGTACATTTACAACGAAAAACGCATTCCTAAATATTAGTAATTATTGCATTTTTCCATTATTATTTATTACATTTAAATGTGTAAATATATATATATATATATATATATATATATATATATATATATATACATACACGAAACAGTTATTCAATCGTTACAAAAAAAATAAAAAAAATAAATCGAGCCTGAATACATAGAATTTTATAACACATCTAGATCTTTCATAATTTTACCGGTTTTCTAGCAAAATGCGCAATAGCATTTTTGCGCCGATTTAGTAAAAATAATCACGTATCTCGTTATTTATATATATTTTATATTTTTATTATATATATATATATATATATATATATACATTTTTAACAGTGATATTAATGTCAAAATTGATGTTTCACTATATTGCACAACGTTTGATTTCACTTTTTTTTCCGCGTTTAATAGTCGATTAACTGCATTAATGGCTGCATTTGTGTGCAGTAAAATTACATTTTTTATATTAAATACTATATATAAATATATTATATGATACAAAAAATATATAAAAATAATTGTGAAAAAATATTTAAAAAATATATATATCTATAATAATTGCACGGTTTGAGAATCGGTGTATATTAGTAAAATTTAAATTTTGTTACTTATTATCAATCATTTCGTTTATATATATATATATATATATATATATATATATATATATATATATATATATATATATATATGTATATATATGGTATATTGTATATATATATTGTTATATATTTATATGTGATATATAAATTTTAAACGTACATGTAATACTTTTTCGTGAATACTCTGTCATATTTTAACAAGCTATTGAAATAAGTAAATCACAACTGAAATAAAAATATATCATATTAAACATTATAACGGTACTCGGACAAAAGAGCGTATCGATATAAATTTTTACAACGTCAAAAAATCATATATTAATATTCGTATATCAGAATTATAATGATGTAAGTGAGTTAGAAAAAAATTTTTTTTTATTTTTATTTATTTATTTATTGTAAAATTTCGTAGACCCTTTGATCTTTGTGAATATTTTATATTTATATATGTATATATATATATATATATATATATATATATATATATATATATATATATTTATATATATATATTTATATATTTAACTGTAAAAATTGAAAAGAGAAAAATATTTTAAAAGAATCTTCTCAATTTATCACATCTGATATCGTACAAATATTTTTTTCCGAGCTTAATATACAACCATTTTTATATACAGTGGGATCATATTTTTTTGTTTTTTTACTGTATTAAATATTTATCGATTTATTTATTTTTTGAACTTCATTATAATAAGTTGTTTTTTTTTACAAAATAAATGAATCTAAATCTAAATTTATATCTAATCATGAAATATTATTTTTTTTAATAATTTTAAATATCATTTTTCATATGAAAATATCTGAATCTGACTTAATATCATAAAGCGTGGTCGCACTATACATATATATATATATATATATATATATATATATATATATATATATATTTTATTTTTTCTTATTTCACAAACATCCTCCTTCTCAGGGGTACATCGTTAATTTTTATGTGACATACTCGAAAATTTCGCATTGTTGGCCAAAAACGTTTCGATGTGTTTATGACTCAATTTATATTTTATTTATAAAGACGAACCGGACGGAATTTATTTATCCAGAAGAAAAAAAATATTTTATTTTTTGTTTATTTATTCCAGAAATCGATACCACGCAACAACGGGCAATGCGCGTCATAAATTTATTTATTTCATTATTTCGTTCGACTCTTATATTTATTTATTTATTCGATGAAATTTATATTTATGTATTTTTTAATTATAATATCATTTATATTATTATTGTCTGCGATTATAAAGTGGTAACACACATATTCATCCATTCGAATTAAAATATTTTTTTTTTAAATATATATTCAACAAAATCATTTAAATTAATATTTTTTTCAATATATTATAATAATTTTTAATTAATAAATAATAATAAAATTAAGATATAAATATTTCAGTTTAAAATTCTAATAATTGAACATTTGACATTTTATACTTGATAATTGTAAATTTATTCACTATGATTTTTTTTAATATAACACAATAAATTCTAATCATAAAAATATAAATTAATTATCATAATAATTTTTATTTAGCGATACATTGTTGAATAGAGAGTTTTTTTAGGAAAAATTTTCACACATCGCTTGTATTAAATATGAGAAAAAAAATCAAAATTTCTTTTTTGTTCATAATAGATACTTAAATATATTATATACGTTCAATTATTTATATTAAAAAAAAATAATTATGAAAAATGATAATTTTAGTAAATTTCAACGAGACGTATCATTCAAAAATGAACCATTCGACCCCTTTTCTTTGTTTTTTTTTCTTGCAATGTTTCGCATATGTGTGTGTGCGTGCGTGTGCGTGTGCTGAAAATTCATTTTATCGTCTTGAAGAACAAATGGGTTAACATGCTTCGTCGAATTAATGTTTTTCACCATCGCGAAATGTGTCTCCGGAGCGGGTTATTAGAGCCTGTCCTTCTTCGGCCGCAGCCGGTCTGCATTCCTGCATACTTGCATACTTTTACCCTCCCGTTATTCACCCTGACAAAAAATATAAAAAGAATGTAAATAAAATGACGCGAAATGCGCACAAACACACATATAAGTTTGTGTGTGTGTGTGTGTGTGTGTGTGTGTGCGTGTGTGTACAGTGCGTTTAAGAGAACAAAAAGAAGGCAAAAGAGAAAAAAAAAGCGAGTCGTATAAAATTTTTCGAACGAACGATAACGTCTCATCCCGTCGCGATGAAATTTTATTTATATATCGCCCGACGTTAGTGTGTTAAAAACGCGCGCGCACAATTTCGATTATACAATAGTCATATATAGTTTTCGTAATCAATTTTAATCGAAATATTCGTCATATTAACGTAAAATATATTTCTTTCAGAAAGTAAAATTAAATAATTGTATATTACAATTTAAATTAGTATTGCATGTTGACTGTAATACAGCTATGATGTATATTGATGAAGTAACATATTTCAATTTCATTTACATTAATATTATATGAATGATATGTATTTTTTATATGTAATAATATTTTTTTATTTAATATGAAGTCTGAATAAAATCTGAACTGAAAAACGTTTAATTACATATCGCTTAATATGCTCAACAGAATGCTTTCTATTAAATAATATCATTTTTATCGATGTATAAATATAGACAATTTTTAATTACTGCCATAATTAGCTGTAATAATTATCATAAATCGGTATAAACACAAAAATGTTTCAAAACATTTATGTATAAATTACCGACCAAAAAAAAATATATCATCATTAATTTTACATTAAACTCTTTATTTATTTATTTAATTTTATTTAGCGTTTTTTAAGTTAAATAAAATATATAATGTTAGTTAAATCTCTGATATTGTATGTTTAAAAATATATTTAGTTAAATTTACGAGGCGTAACGATTTTTCAATATCTTTACAGTGGCGTAACGTGAACAAAACGAAAGGACGGTTCATTTACCATACATTAGAAAGAGATAATAAATAATATTTTATTAAATATACAATAATTTTGATATATAAATTATCCTATTATACTTCTTTTTGCAAATTTATTCTCAAAAATTTTGCATAATTTATCAAAGAATTAAACAGATATTTTCATTAAAATTTTGCTTTCATAACTTTGCTGAAAATGTTGCAATTTTCGAACGGCTTTCAGCATTCGATTCTTTTTGTCTAAATATATTATTAATATGAATATATTCATACAATTAATATTTTTAAATACGTTTATTGATCGTTTAATTAGACGATCGTCATCACGAATAACAAAATATATAGTTGAAAATAAAAAACTATCGCGTCTCCGATTTCTAATAGAAAGAAAAGCGATCAGAGAGAAAAAGAATTATACGTGATAAAAAGAGAAAGAAATAACGAATGAATGGGAAAATAGGCGAATAAATTAAAAGCGCGGGCGCGAAGAAAACGAAAATGAATTAATGCGTTCGCATATATAAATCATAGACGATTCTTGCAAAAAAAATAAATAAATATATGTATATATAGTATGAACTTCTCACGCAATTATACGTTATTGGGAAGTTTAAATTTCCAGATTCATCCGAGATTACTGTGACGGTGAAGGTAAACAGAGCAATTTGGTTTAATTATTTTTCAGCAGCGATCGTAAACCGTTTTTCAGATTTTTCATTTCATTTTTATTATTTTTTTTTCGACATGTTAAAAAAATAATTTGATAATTAGAAAGTGTAATTTATATAAATATATATAATATATTATAAAATTAAAATATTGTTTTATATATACAAATCTTTATAAATTATATTCGATAACCGACAAAGTTCTGTTGTCTATTGTAAATTAATCTTATCGAACAAAATATCAAATATCATTATTTTATTTGACAAAAAATATTAATTTATTTATTATATTGTTTATCATTATATACTTTTGATACTTTAAATATAAATTTTAAAGAATTTTTGTAGATATTTTGTAATTTTATCAAATCGTATCAAAAATATCGATATTGATTAATTAAATATTTGAAGTTTTCAAATAATTTTCTTTGACCTTCATATTTTTGGACACCTTAATTTTATTAAAAACATTTCAAATTATCAAATATATATTTACAATCTTAAAAATCTCATATAAATCTCGACACTTTCGTTGTATCGATTTGAGATGACGCTTTTGCCGATTGACGAATTTTATTAAAACGAATGCTAAAATAGAAAATTATCTTTTATATATAGGTATATATTAGATAAAATGTAAAATAATCAAAAAATTGTTGACGACATATTATTTAAATTGATATACGATGAATATCGAGTCAATGTTTAGGCTTTTGTTTCGCGTATGGAACGAGTTTATGGCGTTAAAAGTTCCACCGAAGCGCGCGTCGAAGCCGCATAATGCGAAAGAAAGTGTGAGAATTTGACGGGCCGCAATCGCCTTTTGTTCACCATGGGACTTTGATTCAAAAAAAAAAAAATAGGGAAAAAACCACAACTATGACGATAATAATAATAGTAATAATGATAAAATAACACCGAGAAAGTGCACATCTTTTTATGCCGGATCGGTCCGCCGCTGCAAATTCGTATATAGAAGAAAAGAAAGTGTCGGTAGACAAAGTCGTTATCGTCGTCTTCTGCTTCGGATTGATTTATCTGAGGGAATAGTCCCGAAGAAATTCCCTTAACTCGTTGTTTTAACGACGATACAGCGGGATAATGCTTTCTATCATTTTTCAAGTGTATAAAGAGTTTATATCTATATGTATATCGTATATATATATATATATATATATATATATATATATATATATATATATATATATATATATATATATATATATATATATGGAAAATAATTATATTATTGAAAATGAATGTAATGAAAAAACTAGTCATTTGTAATGTTCTCAAATGGAGGCAACAAATTGAAAAGTTGAAAATATTTAGATATTGAAATTAAAAAAAACATTGATTTCTAAAAAAAAAATGTTCAATATTTCATATATAAAATACAAGAAAAACACATAAATATCGCTCTTGATATCTCTCAAAAGGCCACATAGAACCTTTGGACCGCAAAAATCCTATTGTATTCAATAAAATATTTTGATAATATAATTTAAAATTTATGTAAAAAATTATAAATTCTGTGAAACATTAACACATCTCATGAAAATATATATGAATTGGTGTAAAATAGACAAAATTATGTCCTGATTTATAACTTAATAATTACATATTCAATTATATCATCAACAATGAAAAATTTTCTCTTATTACCATTTTCAATTCAAAGCGTATAATTTACATTTTAATCATTTTTTTTTCATATTATATAATAACATCTTCAGTAATATTTATTTTCACATTCTTTCATTCTTCTACACATCTTTATAATTTATACATTTTTTTTTAGTAAATAAAATTTCTTATGATATACGCGTCGTACGATTCGCTTCATTAATTTTCTAATAATAATATGAAACACTTATTAGTTTATTACAATTAATTAAAAACATTTATTGTCTTAGCATTGTTGAATATTTCTTTTCTTTTTCTCGAGCCGCATTCTCTTGGAAAGCGCACAAAACCGTGAAAAAGAATTACACTTCAAATTAGGCAATTGTGTCTTTTTTTTATATGAATATTTATAATATTCCCGCACCGACGTATGTGTGTGTGCGTATTTAAAGAATTTTTAATTTAAAACGAGGTTCGTATAGAAAAAAAAATAGTAATAATTGCCACGATATATTCTTATTATGCAGCATTTGAAGTTTTGTTCGAATTTCACGGTGAGATGAATTAACGATAATTACATATGTAGTTAAAATAAGTCAACGTAATTTTATAACGTTAAGACATATTTATTAAGATTTTATTTTTATATATAATGTTTATTATATCTGAAAGTTATTTATTTACAATAATATCATATCGGATAATTTAAAACTGAATTATCATTTTAATATAGGGTTGTCACACGTAGATTAAATGATGTATAATAAATTTTATTAAAATCATTTATTCAGAATTATCATTGACATTGTTATTCATCGTCGTCCTGATATTATACACATTAGATTTATCCTGTTGAAATAGTACGTCCTGATTATCTGCAACTGGTGGGTGTCAAAAAAATCAATCGTTTTCCAAACAAGGATCTGTTGATTACTTTTAACTGATATTTCTCATTTTCAAACAGATTTTGATAATTCAAATGCTTATAAGAATGCATTTTTAAAGGTGTAATTTGTGTCAATATAGTAATTAAAAAATTTTAATACTCTAAAATCTACAGTATTGTTTGAAAATAGATTTTATTATTTATTATGAAGTTGTTAATATCTGGTAACTTGGACATATATATATCAAATTTTCAAAAAAAAATAATAGAAATTTGAAGAATTTTTTTCAAAACTACTTGTTAGATGACCATCTTAAAATTCTGAATTTTGTATTTTATTCCTCAATTATTATATAAATGTCATTTAAAAATTTATTCAATGATTAAATTAAATTAATTTACTTACATTGAACTACTCAAAACATGCAAGTTTAAAAATACATTGTATCTATATATTGTATATTAATTTCATAAAATTATATAATTATAATATTAATTTAATGTAATTTAAGACATGTATTCAAAAAACAACAATAATATATTTTAAATTTAAGCACAGAACTGACGACTCGATGTCGTTAAAAAAATAATTGATCTTGTATATAAATTTATTTAATTTATTATTATCGTAAAAATAACAATATATATATATATATATATATATATATATATATATATATATATATATATATTTATCAATATACAGAGCGACAATTAAAACGTCGCCTTCGAATCGATATTGCGCAATTAACGGCACGCGTAGCAATGTCGCCACAATTACTGCGGCGACAATTAACGTCGAACGAACGAGAGAACAAAAAAGAAGAAACAGAACAAAAAATGTTTACGATCACTGACATCGAACATATTTCCTGTAAAACTGAAAGTAGTCGGCTCGGTACCTCGGATCACGTACCAGCTAAAGATATTCATCTAGTTGCGTACACCGCGTTTATAATTCAATTAATACCGGATTTATATATATATATATATGTTTTATTAATAATTATATTATGCGAAAGCTTTCTCTCTTACTTTTTACCATATGAATATAAATATGTAATAATTGATAAATAAGCGTGCAATCATTGTTGTGTGTAGAATTTTATAAGCGCAATTCGCTATCGGATTTATTCGACTATTTTTTTTTTATACTTAAAAAGTTCAACTATTAGATTTTTAATTGATGTCGCACTTGAATGATAAATAATATGCTATCGAATATGCCGTATCTTTGATCAGTGGTTCTCGTACTTTTCTGAGAAAAAAATTATTTTATTTTCGTCCGGTTTATAATATCATTATATATTTTGTATAAATATAAAATTATTCTCGTTAAATAGCATTTATTATTGAATAACGTCTTATGTATTCTATATCGATATTTAACGGAAATCGTCTGCTCTAGATATGTCAAAAAATAATTTCACAATTTTGCAAGTAATTTTTCAATAATTTCAATTAAAATTATGAAATTTTGTACTGAATAATGTTTGAATTAATAACCGTGAATTATTCAGTTATGCGGTAATTTGTTGATCGACATTAGAAATAGCTTATTCATAAAAATAATATATTTTTTCACTAAATTTCTATTATTCATAAACATCGAAATCTAAAAAAAAAACATAAAATCCAATATCAAAACAATAATATATACGACTAAAATTAACTTTATTTATAATGGAACATATATAAAGTACGGTTACTTATTAATTAAATTTATATAGTTTATTGCCTTATTCAAACACATTTTAACGATCTATTTTTTTTAATAACAATATATTATTATATAGATATGTATACTTTTTTTTTTGCTATTATTGCGCGAAAATACAGTTTCGAACATTCTCATGTAAATTATTGGAGAAAATGGCGTCTCTTTTTTATTTTTTTGGAGAACGCGTCGAATCAATTCGCGCTTCTTATTTCCAACGATGATTTATATCTATGTATGTCACTAATTGTCGTCATATTTTATTATTATTTTTTATTATTAAAATATGATAATTTACATATACCATATATGTATGTATGAAACATTCATTTGATATCTTCTCCTTTCTCTGTCTATTTCGTTCATATGAAACGTTTGTTTTTGCTAGCAAATTTCATATATTCCAAACTCTCTTTTTATACGACATTTTTATACACGAATTTGAAATAATGCAATTCACCAATAAGAATAAATATAATTTAAATTTCAAAATATTTGTCGATTGGATTGTTTGCGCGTGGTTTTTATTTGAAAATTACTTGAAAACATGAGCTTTTGGTTGCGAAAATATTAATACTATTTTAATGCTCTTTCATACAAAGTTTAATATGTCTTTTATGAAAATGAACTTTAAAAATTTTCTTTTTAAAGTTCATTTTCAAGAGATGTGCTTTTTTTTTATAACATTAGCGAAGAGTTTTGTTCGCGTGTGCAATAGACATATCTATCAAATCTATTGATGATAGCATTTTTAGTCCAGTCCATAATAATCATACACACTTGTTATCAAGTAACGATGAATAGTTGCAAAATTTATTTATATTATTACTTTCAATTTGAATTTTTATATGTTTTGCACTTATGAATCGAATTTTCACTGTATAATAATTTTATTTTTTTTATAATATATTTTTTTATTTTATAATTATTTATGTAGTATAGATTTCATCATTACTTTTTTGCACGTTTTTTTTTATGAAAATATATGGGTTTTAATTTCATTTTACACGATTTTTTAAAGTTGTAGAACAAATATCCAAATTTGCCATATATCATATATATTTATTTACACTATTTTTTTACACGTTTACTTAGGAACATATCTATCATGTAAAAAAAGAGTCTATTGTATTTTATATTAAATAAAAATAATATTTTCATTCTGAATAAAAATGAATATTTTTTTTTCTATTATATATACTCAATGATATAACGTAGAAATTTTTTTTCCGTTGAACAATTTGCCAGCATTTTCCATCAATTTATCGATGATTATAATAGTTTTCGCATGAATGAAATATCATTTTTATATCATTACATGCGTTCGAGTTGAAGCAATTCTAAAGGAAAAAAAATCGTCGAGTAAATCACATTCGACACGAATCATATAAGTCGAAAGCGAAGGAAAACATTCGAGTAAATAAAACGTAACTTTATATAAAATATATTATAATATATATATATATATATATATATATATATATATATATATATATATATATATATATATATATGGAGTAAAATGCCACGATGAAAAATATAAAAAGGTAGCAAAAGCTCATACATATGAATCACGGTTCACTAACGGTGTCGACATGAAATGTGCAACGACATCGTATGCACGTTCACTTGAAAAATATATATGTGTGTGTGTGTGTGTGTGTGACACCGGTTCTCAACCCGTGTGCCGCAATATATATGTATAATTTTAAGAAAGATTGATTTTTAGGAAGTGATTCACTGCAACGACCGTTTTATGAAATAAATTCTAACTAGTTGTTAGAATTTTTTATACCGAATTTCTACATTTATTACTATTATTATTGAATAATTTAATTCAGTTATCGTTGTATTTTTTCTATATATATATATATATATATATTATAGAAATATATTCTTATTTTAATTGATATGAGCAGATTAATTTAATTTTTTTTTTAATTTTGATATCTAAATATTATGAAAAACATTATAATCTATCATATCTTTTTTTTTGAGCAGTAATTAAAAACAAGGAAGAGTTATTAAAGTTTAAAAAATTGTAAATATTCTTCCATCAATTAAAAATTCTTTAAGTCTCTATTTGAATCTTCATATAAATAAATTTCTAAATTCAATAAAGAACCTCATAATCTTAGTTTTCAATAAAAAACTAGATTTTACTATACATTATTCTAATATTTTTAAATAATATATAGAAATTAATATTCTAGATAGATTTTTTCAATGAATTTTTATCGTCATATTATAAAGTATTAATAAATGATATTATTTATGAATATCTCTAAACACAATACTTCTTTAAACATAAAATTCAGATACACTTAAATTGATAAATATAAGCATCATCATACTGCTGATATTTTCAGCATTTTTTTTCGAATATAAAAAGATTGAATATCACTGCAATATAATATAAGGAACGATAAGGATAAGGAGATGTTGGTAAACAAGACGAAACTGAAAAACAAAAACCAAAAAAAAAAAATGACGCACGTATGCAGTCAAAAGTGGGACAAGTTGGAGTAGGAAAGAAACGAAGAAAGACCGAATACGAGTGTCGGATGAAGAAGAAGTGAAAAAAAAAGGAAACTGTCCCCGAAGAATCGAGAGTACAAGCGTAGATGGAACGCGAAAAGAGGCCAAGCGAATGTCTCTCCTCGTCGCTGATGATGAAGCTGCTGAAAAAAAAAGGGGGCGTGGAGTGCTTATTTTGGCGAAATAAAGTGGGCCGTTTGACGAATTCGAAAACGGACCGATTTTATATATACAGTACGGAGTACGGTTTTTTTTTTATTAAAGATTGTGAAAATTAATTATTTTTTGAACTCGGTTCAAAAAATCGTTTAATGCACGAATAATATTGTTTAAATATAAAAATAGCAAAATTTTTAATTTAAAATAAACGAAATAATTTTATAATAGATTTTGACACGTGTTAAAAAAGAAGATTGTCAAGCTTTACCATCATCCAATATCTTTCAAAATGTTAACTTTATATATAAATATTTTTTTTTAATTTATTACTTCTAAATCAGATGTTGTCAATTATTTTAATCCATGTATCTTTAAAGGCATCCAGAATATTTATAATTTCTTCATAAAATATAAATTAATATATGGATTATATATTTTTTCTTAATTTTTAAAATATAAACACATTTCGTATCATATATGGTACATCGTAATTAAAAATTCAAAAATATGGAAAAAAATATAAAAAAGATTATTGATTTTCGTTTAGATTAACTATAATATCATTTTTTATGAAAACGTTAACAACTATATACCGGTAAAAAAAATTAAAGTAATAATAATAATAATAGTTTCAGTTAATCTAAACGGCGATAACCCGATTACATTTCTAAAATAACCGCAATATACATCATATCATCGGTTAAATGTCTCGTTTTCGAAACTATTGTTAATTTCTAGATCGTATCGCGAGCAGTGCTCACTTTTACGAATAATAAATAATACATATATCAAAAAAAAATATATATATATATATATAAATATAATAGAAATGCTCATATATACGAGCACACACACACGTTAATTTGTACGTCATTATGTGTATTTTTTTATTTATTGAAGAAGCCTAATTCTTTTATTTCGTGGCTGAACGCGGGCTTCGAGTTTAATTCGATCTCACTTCATGGGAAATGCGCCATTTTTCTTTCCTTTGTCGACCATATTTATAATGTAAATACATAAATACACATGAATATTTATATATGTGTGTGTGTGTGTGTATGTTATCTCGAAAGAGAGAGTGCCGTTTATATATATATATATATATATATATATATATATATATATATATATACATATAACAATGTATTATGTATAAAAATATTTTTTTATCATAATCATGTTAATTTACATATGTGATTTATACATGTATTTAATAATTTTCGCACATGGAAAATAAACACAAAGCTGTTTCATGATGTAAATAATTCTAGATTAATTCTTGTTTATATTATATTATACTGACAAGTAGAACCGTGTACAAATTCAAATTGATCTCCTTGTGTTAGAATTATATTTTAACATAATTCTTATTCTCGTATATATTAATAAAAAAAGCAATTTTTTTTATTAAACATCTAAATGTAAATCAGATATTTTGAATATCAAATTCTGAAAGTTAAGATTATTTAACTAACATAAAATCGTGAAAAAAACAAAAAAATATAATAATAAATAATTAATGAAGGTCCTCGCTCATTTATAAAAAAAATCATTTTAATTTAAAAAGCATTATATTATTTTAATTATAATGCACATTACTCGTTAAGATCGATTATATAAATTTTTATATCTTGAGAATGATAAAGACTTTTTAAATTAATGAAATTTTTATTTACATAAATATTTTGTAATTTCCCCCTGTAATATATTTATATATAATATATATTTTACGCTGCATTTTTTCATATGAACGCATTTTTATTCGCAAAGTGAAAATGTCGACGAATCAAAACGTCGTTAACCTCGAAATTTTCACGAATCGATTCAAATCTTTACCGCGTTATTTATTTTATTTTTTTTATATTATTATCGCTTTATTTGAAACGAAACAAACGACTTTATTCATAGAAAAAAAATTAATTGAAAAAAAGAAAAAAAATGTTTGAAAAAAAAATTAGAGCGGTGGTACATTTTGAAAATTTAGACCAATAGGGTTAAAATGGCGCGTAAATCACGCCTCGATCGGCGCAAATCGGGCGCTTTAAAATGTCACAGTTTAAATTACAATACACAGGAAATCGCCTATTTAGAATTGAACTAGAAAATATAACACTTCATTATGTTTATACCTAAATATACGGCGAATACTTTATATATATATATATATATATATATATATATATATATATATATATATATATATATATATAATACAATATTATATAGTTTTGTGCAATATAGAACCAGATTATACGAAATGTCCGCTTCTTTGGTATTCAATACTGTAATTATTATTGAACGCGTTATTTAGCTATTTAATACGGAAAATAATCACAGTAATTAATGTCACGACGTGTTAATACTAGTCACACCAAATAAAGATATATATATATATATATATATATATATATATATATATATTTTAATAGAGTAATTCACTCGTAGATTAAAATAACGACCGTAATTATAAATTATTATCGATTGATATTTAATTAATTATGACTATGAATCAAAGTCGTATAGTTTATATGTGTATTTTTTTTCATATTTTATATATAATATAATATTTATATTATTTATTCACATTTGATTTGATGTGCGATATTTCAACATCGTTGCCAATTATCCGGCATCATAATAAGAATTTACATTATATATAATAAATTACACGTTTTAATCGATGTATGAATAGTTTATAATTATAAAAAAATGAATTATATATAAATTTAATATTATTTATATTATAACGAAACCAAGTACTCAAAAAAAAAATTTTTTTTAATATTAATTAAATTGTAAAAATATTTGTGAATGAATATTATATATGAAAGCGGTCGATCTAAGTTATCTGAATCTTGTGAATGAATAAAAATATTATATTGTAAATCAAACATAATCAGCTAATAAAGAGAATTTTCAGAAGTAATAAAAGAATGAAAGCGGACGTCAATCAGTAAGAAACATTCGGCAAATGCGTTTTTCACACGGCGAAAATTCATTTAATTATTTATATTTTTCCATTTTTCGCATTGGTTGGTTGTTTTTTTTCTTAATTTTTAATTTTTTGATTTCGGACGCCAATTAAAAAAAAAATTAAAACGGAGCGATAAAGGAAAATTGCATGCGATTGTGTGTGCTTTTTTTTTATACGCCGATCGGTATCTGATTATTGTTGACCGATCGTCATCATCATCGTCGTCATCGTCGTCGCGGTTGTTGCAGTCCGAAAGCAACAGTAAACGTCGACAATGATGGGAAGTGGAGCATCTGGGTGTACTTGGTGGGGCATAGCCGCCGCCGCGGGCGCTACGCCTCTTCGACAACAGTGCAAAACCCGCCGGCAAACCGACAACACTTTAACACGTGAAAGTAAATAAATATAAATAAAACAGTGCATACAATATATTGAAAGGACGTCTCGTTGAACGAGATGTGATCCAAATAGAAAACGTACGATGATCTGTTCAAAAAACTGCTCATGTCTCCTGTGTAAAGAGTTGCAGGCGTGTCAACCGAAGCACAATACCAACAATATCAGTGCCAATAAATCCAATATGAAAAAATCTGACACGAAGACTCCTGATAATGGAAATTTTATATTGCGTAAAGCGGAAGCCTTCAAAAACACCGGAGCGTTGGGATTCATTCGAGGAGCGGCCAGAATGTCCGTGAGAAACTGGCAAAATAAGGATCGTCATCTGGTCATACACGGCACACAACCGCCTAGAGTGTCCAGGGCTGCTAGTTGTGAACAGATTTTTCCTATAAAAATCAATCAGGATAATAAAATGTGCAGAGCACCCAGCTGCGAACAGATAACGAAGAATCGCGTCAATGAAACGAAACCGTTTTTCAGAATGATAGCCGAATCGAAATTTGTGGGAAAATCGCAAAATAGCGATTTATATTCCGGAAAAGATCATAATAGAAGCGGAATGCTCAAGTTCAGAAAGCGAGACGATTCCACGTATTCTAAAAACACGCACGAAAAATACGTACCGTTGGCGCCAAAATACGATCAGAACACATACACGGAATTGAAGCCTAAATTTGCCGAAAACAACAGAACATCTCCGTTATATCAAGAAATCAAGAAGAAAACTGAAAAGGAAAAACTTCCGGGAAGACCGGCCACGGTTAGAGTTACACAATCGAAAAAACAAACCACCGATTTGGCGGCATGTTTTCAAGAATTGAGCAAAAAAAGCGGTACCGATTCCAGAAAACACGAATCTACGAGAAATACATCGAAATCAACGGATAATATCAAACAAAACAATCACAAAGTCATCATATATTTCGGTGATTCGATCGCACGCAATCAAACCGATTATCCGAATCAAAAATTGCGCGATAAATTCAAAGAAGACATATACGCTAAAAAACTGTTGGAAGAGACGGAAAATTTGGGTATAAATAAAAATTTTAAAAATGCCGAACTCGTATCACAAATATCCGTTGATAATGAACCGATTTATTCGGAAATCGGTGAACCGAATCACGATACAGAATCAAATGTCGACATCAATTGTAAACACGACGACAACAATAATGCAAATATAATAACGACTCGCACCGAAGACGGCGTTATTAATGTTGAATTTAAGGATAATTTCGAATGTGCACGTCGTTGGGTTGATATAATAAGTGGTAGTGTTGAAAATGATGACGGTGCACCGGAAGTCGCCAATGAAAGCTTGGATTGGAGCTTCGTCCAAGGATGGAGGAAACGGTAAATGAAAATTTCGTATTCGTATCGTTGATTAGTAGAATTGTGTTATTTATTAAAGACAAAATTTATACTTTTGCAAATTCAGAGTCATTATATCAAAATTTCATTGATTATATATTAAAATATAAAATTTTCTTTTTATCAAAAATTTATCTGAATATCAATGTCTTATAAATTAATTTGATAATTATTTCAAGCATTATTCTGATTTTCAAAATATTTATTTTTATAATATTGAGTCATCAAATCTATTCTCAATCATTATTTTTTTATTATATAATTATAAATATGAAAATTACAATAGATAATAAACATGTTCATTAATACAATATTAGCTTTATAAATTATAAATCCACTAAATAAATTAAATATATAGTACATATTTTATAATATTAATATAAAATACAGATCGTTTGTTTATTTTCATCGACTTAATTGATATACAATTAAAATTGACATTAACGAACGATTTAATATAATATAAAAAAATAGATCATTCAAATCAAATGATAACGAATAAATTGAAATTTCATGTACCAAAAAAAAAAATAAAAAATAAAAAAAAAATCTGATATAAATCTCACAACATCTCTAAAATTAGATTGACGTTTATATTATTACGGGTAAAAATGTGTGCGTGCGTATGTGCATAATTTTCAATTATAATTCGACGAAAGTTAATTAAATTAAATTATCATTTTTTGTATGAAGTATGCGTGTTCACTGTTTTCACACTTTTTCTATTTACCATACGATTTTTAATTTAATTTATTTTTTTTTTGTGAATTTTTGATTTTTTTCCTCTTTATTTTTTCAAAATATTACAAATTATAGAATATTTTGAATTGCTCAAATAGATTTTTTTCCTAGCGTTCGCAATTATCCGTTGCAATTATTCGTTTACAGTCGAATTATTACGATGAAACGCCGTTCGCATTTTTTGACAGTTAAATTTTAACTGTCTCTCGATATTTTTATATTTAAAAAATCCATTTAATAATAATTTGAACTAAAAATATTCATTTTTAAATAATTGATATCAAATATAAAAACGGTAAAAACAAATATTCGTTACGATGTGAAAAAAAAATCGTTCATTATACGGTTTTATTTTATTTTTTATTAAATATAATATTATAAAACTTAAAATATCCGTATTAAAATATAAATAATAAAATTTCGTTATATTTTTATATATAATTTTTAAAAATTAATCGATAGCGTGACCGTTCTTCTAGATCGTAATCTTTAAATTTTATAACGTTGGTTAAATTTTTATCAAGATCTAGTCGTTAATTTTGCGTTCAACTTTCAATTTTAACTTTTACCGAAGGACTTGATCGCTAAATAAAAGTAAAATTTATATATATATATATATATATATATATATATATATATATATATATATATATATATATATATATTACTAAATTAAAAATTATGTTATTTCATTGTCTTATCGATTAATATAATATATTCGTTTAAAAAGCTCACAAGTGATTTAACGTTACTTATTTATTATAGTTTTAAAAGCACAACTCAAAACTTGATTTTAAAAAATTACGAATGATAAATAAATATTTAACTATATTTTTGATATATTTTTTTTTGTTGGATATTATCATAAAAATTGCAACATTTTGAATAAATGAAAATTACTCTTTAATAATGTATAAAAACGAATTATTTGTTAGCTATTAATATATGTTATTTTATGCACACAAAATTTACGTTAATTATAAATAGTATATAAATAACTTCTGTTCTTGTATACAATTTATATATAAATATAGCAAAAAAAATCTATAACTATCGAGTAATTTAAATTGTTTTTTTTTTCGAAATAAAAATATAAAATATATTTATTTCACTGCGATTTTATGTAGCATTGTCTTTTGATAATGAAGAATAAAATAATATTTATATTTTAGCTTTATTAGATATATATTTTTCTTAATAATTTACAAATTTTTAATCTCAAATATCAATTAAAAATAATTTTTAATATAATTCCTACTGAATTTAATTTTTCATCCATTTTATACTTAAATACATATTTCGAAATCCCAGTTACTTTTATTCTTACATGTCATGTATTTTTTATATAAAAAATATATATTATTTTTAATGAAAAAATATATTATATATAATGTTAGTTGAAAAATATGAAATATATAAAAATTACATACATTTTTATATATTAAAATGTACTACAAAATTTTATAAAATATATGACGTTTCTTTTCTAGGGACCATAGCGGTAAATATTCATCATTAAGACCAACAATATTTAAAATACTATATATAATAGACAAAAAAATAAAAATAAATAAATCGTGTCCCACAAACCGTTCGAACATATTTCGAATTACTTGACGCGTTCGACTTAACAAATTTCCATATAACACACCAAAGACTTATTTTAAACGCCATTATTTTATAATTTCACGGAATATTAGCCTATTTTAGCTAAGGTCAAAACGACATACGGTCAGCTAATTCGATAGTAGAATTGATAACGGACAACGTTTCATTGAATCGTAACGTTTTTCGATGTGTATGTAATGTAATTCGCTATTTATTTCCAGTTTCAGAAGTAAACTATATAATATTTATATATATATATATTGTCCCCGTTTCGTATTCTACGCCGATTTCATATCGTATTTCTCACTTTGACCACGTTGCAAAATTTAATATGAACCTTTTTACTAGTTCATAAATACATATTAGATATTATTATTTTTTTTTTATTTATATCGATTTTATTACGACTTTTCCAATGGAAATTCGACGATTATACGACAAAAATGTACGAATTCATCGTGAAAACGCACGGCGAATATTCATTATCATCGCATGAATAATTTAATTATTATGTGAATTTTTTTTATAATATAACGTATATTATATAAAATTACAATATCATACGAATATTATATTTCATTCTAAATGGCATTATTTTTTTTAGATTGTGCAATTGCAATTTTCATTATTAAACTGCTTTCGAAATTTAACAATTTTACCTATTATATAACGAGATATATATATAAAATATTTTTATAAATTAAATTAATCTTAGATTAGTTGAATATATATCATTGCACTACATATTATGAATTTTGATAAAAGAAATCTTTCAATCCATAAATAATTTCCACTTTATTCTTCTAACGTTATTCCGTATATAATTGAACCACTTTCTTTTTTTTATTTCATCACAAGATCTTCTTTTAAACTATTATTTTTCTACTTTATATTTAATATTCATTAATTTTTAATACACATAAAATATTCCACTATTTATTTGTTATAATTAAAATTTATATTATTTTTTTTAATTTATATATAATATTTTAAAAATATTCGTATTTAAGAACAAATTCAATACTTAAATATCAATTTAAAAATGATATTATTATATTTTATTAAATATTAAAGGTTATTAGAAATATATTTTAAATATTTTATTATAAATTAATAATTGTAGAATAAAATAAAATTTATACTTTCTTTCACGTTTTTGTCGCATAAAATGCGTGGAATCGATTTTTTTTCGCTGAACGAGTTCTAGGAATTTCCCGGAAAATAGGCGCGGAAAATCGACGGGAAAATTTCGAAGAAAACCCTAAGAAATCCGCGTCGTGACGAATTATCTCGGATCGTTCTAAAAGACAAGGTTTCCTCGCTTTTTGACAAAAAGAGTCAATCGTCTGTGACACGTCTTAGATATAATTCAACGATTAAATAGTTTATTAAATCAATTATAAACGGAACTATGATTTTTATTTTTAATTTCACATTTTTTTTATAATTTATAATAAATAAAAAATAATTTTCGTCACATAAATTAAGACTTTTTTTAAATACTATATTTTTATTTTTTTAATGCATTTTTTATATATAAACGGGGTCAATTTATATAATATTACGTGATATATATAAGAATGTTATAATATAAAAAAAAATAATTAATATACATAATATGACATATTACGTACATTCAAATAAAATCTTTCATCGCTTTCTAAAATAATAAATATAATAAATTTTCCATACCTCTTTAAGCACATTATTATTTATTTTTTTTGAAAACATTGTATTTTTTGAAATTAACTAGCAAAAATACACACATTAACTACATAAATGATTGTCTATTATGAATGACGTTCGAGTGCGTAGTTTTTTACTTTCACTGACAAAATAATTATTGTTTTTTTTTCTTTTTCCTATGAAAAAAATTTGTCACAGCCTTAAATATATAGTGTGTAACATAATGAAAAATGAGTTTTCCCTACTTTTCCTGGAAGTACACACCTCTTAAAGCACTTTCATTTTACCGTATGTCAAAATTAAACCTTTGTAATGTAAAATTATTATATTTAATAGAGAAATCGATGTTTATATATAAATATATATTATATATAATTAAAAAATAATAATATTTTCACATATATATTGAGTATAAATATTACAGGTCGCATAGGACACATGTGTCATAATTTACAAATCCCCAATTTAAAGCGTGACTAATCATCGTCATCCTGTATCATATCTGGTCTCCCATTCATGGATAATCACTTCTTCCTATTCCAATTCTCAACTGTTATAAATAATTCAAATGCAGTGTTTTAATACAGTCTTAAACGTTCATAAGCCAAGAATATCGTCGTCGACTTCATTACGTCAATTTTTTGAAACCTTTTTGTATGTTAATAAAGTTGAAAAGAACTGTTATATATTTGGAATTCTTCATTAACAGCTTCAAATAGTAGGTAATAGTTATTAATAATATATTGTCAAAAAAAAGTATGCAGTAATAAAATATTAAAATTTAACTTATATATTATAATTTTATCAAGCTCAATCTCAAAATAATCTATAACACTATTGATTATTGTTGTAAAACTTTAATTATTGAAAATTAAATTTATATTATAATAATTATATTTCAGTTTATATGTTTATAAATTATTATATTACATTATAAAAAAATATATATGTATTAAATTATTTTTTAGTCAAATCCGATGTCTTGAAATATATTTTTTTATATATTAATATTTTGATTATGATTAGCTTATTTTTTCTTTCGCTTTATTATTTTTAATCAATCAATATAATCGAGTATATTTTTATTTTGAAATATAAGAAAGTTATTTAATGATATGAAATCATAGTCATTAGGAAAATAGCTAAAAAAAATCACTACTGCCAATTATTATTTAACATAATAATGCTCACGTACAAGTAATAAATTTTCTAACCGGTAATTTTCTCCTCGTAATGACGATTCTAGAATTATAAATGAATTTTCCGCCGAAAATAAAAATCGAAAATAATGATAATAAAAACTACGACCACTAGAAAAATAATTGAACGTCCGTTGAACGAATGCATAAATTAATTTAGTTATTTGTATTGATTATAAATGCGTGTTGTTATTCAATTACAATAAATAAACGTACAATTATATCGTAAATGAACTTTCCAAACGTGATTTGAATGCTTCCTTGTAAATATATATATTTTTTAATAATTACCAATTTTCACGGAAAACTAAACTTGATTTCGTTCGTTTAGATTGAATCGTTTTCGTTAATTTTAATTTTTTTTTATTGCAGACCACCAAACGGATCGAGAGGAGATGTCTCGTATAATGCTAGTAGTCCAGCTCATGATTCCCAACAAAATTCTGGACTCAAACAAATGAATGTTTCCGGAACTAACGTCGGAGTGGCATCGACACCTACTAGGACATCGACTGGTCCACCATCTTCTCAACCACCAGCACCATTGACCAGAGTGCATACACCTGCCAATGTGGCACAACATCATAGATTATCCAAAGATTTATGTTTGGTGACTCAATCTATAGCCATAGAATCCGGTAGTCCAATAAATACTCTAACTCATAATCATGGTTCGTCTTCGAAACTATTGCAAGAGGGCGCATCTCCTAGTCCTCATCATACGAATGCCTCACATAGTCCAACGGACTATGCTCTGGGTCTTAATACACAAAGTTCTTTGATAGTAAACGGTCACACTAGCAACGTCAACATAATGACCAAATCGAATCATCTAAATAATCTATCGCAACAACAGAATATGATACCGGAAAGGGACACAGGTCCGTCAAAGATAACACCATCGTCGTTGAAAACGACAAGTCAAATCGGCACACCGGTAAAAAACATCACGAGTCCATCGAAATTAACTGTACAAAGCACGCCTGTCAAAAGCCAAAATCCCATGATTAGTTATGGATTAGAAAGAAGCGTGGCGGTCAGCAGAAAGGAAGCGGTCGTCGCCAAGGATTGGAGAGGAGCTATGCAGGTGACCGGTAATCAAGATTGTGATCAACCAATTCCTCAGCCACAACAACATCATCACATCAATCTTGCTCACGATGTCAGATCTGGATTACAGGTAATTTATACTACTTCCCATAAAAAAGTCACCGTTTGATTATTTTAGTTAAAAAATAGGAATGTATATAAATATTTAAAGATATATTATAATTGATTTTAAATCGCTTTAATGTACAATTTGCATTAAAAAAACTATAGTATATTATTAATAATAATTTGATATCGTGCCGAACGATTCTCACATGCATAAATATTTTTCTGAAAAAAAAATCGAATTCGTGTGATACGTGAAATCACAATGGCGTCGTTACGCGAATAATTTTCGAAATTGCCGCCGTTCGGCGCGCCCATGAAAAACGATCGCGGCCGTAACAGTCGTTACGGCGACCAAGGGCAGATGTGCGAGCGCGATGACATTTGCAATGCACACCGCCTTCTCAATGAAATAACTGTAATTACGGCCACGTGAACAACCATAGTTTGATATATATATAATAATAATTATTATTGTTGTTGTGTAAACTTTCACATTCCGTGAGAAGTACTTTCACGGGAAACGTGAACGCCGCACTTCGATTGGCAACACTGACGGAAGCATTGTTTCCTTAAAAAAAATTTTTTTATCTTTACGCTTTGAGCTTCGATAATTTGAAATCTATAATTACAGGTATAAAAAATGTGAAAAAGATTAAAAAACGAACGCTTTCAAATCGATAATATGGTTCAAAATTTTTAACAATTCGTCCTGCATAATCAAAATTTCCCGGTGGAAATTCCAATTAAGGTTCATAAAAAGGGGTTGAACCGTATTATTCGTCCCGATCTTTTACGACTTGTCCCACATAATTAGACATCCTAAAATAATTTTCGATCGGTTGTGCGCGAGAAAAAAAAATATGTACATCCTGGATTTCGTCGATTTATTCAGCGTAATTAGATGTTTCGCGAAAAATATAAGTACCAATTTTATTATATAGAGCAGAGGTAGTAAATTTATTTCTCATCGAATTTTAAAATATCATTTTAATTTTTGTAACATATATTGAAATTTTTAAATTATCAATATTTTTACTCTTGTAAGTTAGTATTTATATAGACAAACATTTAATTCAAAACGCATAAAATCTAAAAAGGAAAATGTGCGTTAAATACTCCTGAATTTCATAAATTACAATCATAATTATAATGTTTATTACCGAATAGCAAATTAATACATATTATAAAGATCTAAAATCTTTTCTTTTCTACATTTTTTTTTCTTACATACGACTGACGCATTCAAGCGTCCACAACAATTAAAATTATTACAAGACGCCGTAATTAAGAAATACTTTAATTTGCACTTCATCATCATATCGTAAATTTTTACACCTAAATTATTGCTCAAAATAGGAAAAAAAATAAAATACCATACAATGGTTTCACATAAATTCTCTTTCCAAAGACGACTATTTGAAGAATTCGTTTCCGTTCTAATTTACCAAAAATTAGTTTCAAGTTTTCATTCAAGCGTGTTCACACACGTATAAAACTTGTAATTTGATGACATTTCATTACTCTAACTGTTGAAATATTTTATATTTATTATTCTTCTCTTATTATATCGATTATCACATCAAATTATTACCGTTTACCATCTGACCTTTAGAAATATATGTGTATTTAATAAAATATGTCAGTTTTCTTAGAGTATATTCTATTATTTTTTTTTATAAAATCGTTCACTTTAAATAGTTTTCTGTAAATTTTTACATCAATTATTGCTAATATTTATGAATCATTCATTCTGCATAATTTCAATGTATGCAATAATTTTTGGAATGTACATATGAATTCCTCATGACTTAACATTTTGTAATTGAAACATTAAAATTTCTTACTTGACAGGCATGATTACAATAAAAATATTTTTTATGTCAAAATTGCATAATATATGTATATGTAATAAAATTTAATACTAATTATTCAATAATAATAATACAATTTTGCATAATCATATATCGATCAGTATTAAAAAATAATAAATAAAATAAAATAAAATATCTTGAATTATACAGAGAATTGTATTTACATGGTATATATAAAGGTTTTATTTGATTTTTGATAGCGTTCAGCCAGAGAATGCAACAGTTCTTCGGATGAAAACAGATCTTCAGGTCACGCTTCGATGTCAGATAGTGGAGGAGGCGGAGGCGGAGGAGCACTCACAGGAGGCGCAGCCGAAGATAAAACTGGCGGTGATAGATTAGCAGCTGGAGTCACCCAAAGATCAACTAGATCACGAGCCAGTTCTCACCATTCAAGAAATAGACATAGAGCAACACCGGCAAAGGTTTATATTAGGCGACCGTTGTACTTTGACATTTATTATGCGAAAATATATATATATATGCGATGTTGATGTTCATCTATCAGTTACAGGTTCCATGGTCTGGTGCCGGCGGTCTCGAAGACATTAGATTAGCTATTCAACAATTAACTCTCAGATCGCACACATCGACAAGCACGTATTCTAGTTTAAGCGCTGGTTCAGATTTAGCCGATGGTGCAGCTGGTGCTGCTGCTCGTTTAGCGAGAGCACCTCGTCTGGTCAGCCATTCCTCGCTTGAAACAGTCAATACTAATGTTACTAGTGCTGATGAATTTGTGTGGGTCGATTCTCACAACAGGTATGTTTACAATTATCCAAAAAATAATTTGACTAAATACTTATGTTCAGTTACGTTTTATCTATTATGTTTTATTTTGTAAAAATAGATTAGTTGAACTACAACAGTTACCATGGAGTGCATCTGATTTACAAAAAGTATTACATTCCGGAAGATGTAGGGATCACATTGCTAGAATATCAGCTGAAACTATACCAAGAGTGGGATATTTACTTCAAAGGTGTATATTTAAAAATTAACTAAAAAATAAAAATTAAATAAATATTGTTATTTTTTTAATAAAATGTATAATTTACAGGGCTTTGGTGAGAGTTGCTAGAGAAGCACAAAGATTATCACAAGGATTTGGTTTGTGCTCCAAACATGAAGTTGCTGGTGCTTTTCGGATTGTTTTATGTCCATCTTTAGCTGATTCATGTGTTAAGGTTTGTCAAAAATAATAATATAAATAAATGAGGGCAAAAATATATTTATAAAAAATATAATAACATAAATAATTCACTTTTAGTCGTGTTTGAGAGCTGCAACAATGTTTGCAGTATCTGGTGATAGTGGTTTAAGACAAAGCAAAGCACAAAGAGCTGCTTTGCAACTATCAGTTGGAAGATTTCATCGATGGATGGTTGATGTTCGTTTAGGAAAATTTATTCATGAGTATGAAAATTCAACAATCTCTCGCAATTTGATTTTATAAATGTGATATTATTTACTACATTTTATTTTCAGGTATGCCGCAATATATTTATGTGCCGGAATGGAAACGTTATTGGAAGAAATCATGTTATTATGTATGCCTTCAGACCCCGGTGCTTGTTTAACCCCAACATTATTGGAACATGCTATAGCAACGTCAGGAGATTTATGGGGACTATTACAACCATATGCTCATTTAAATGCTGGTAGAGTAGCTTCAGGAGCATTGTCAATGCCAAGATGGGCATCATTAAGTTCAATTGGATCAGGAGGTTCTAGTAATTCTGCAAACACATCAAGCAATGACCAAACCCATAATAATAATTTACAACAGTCAACAAGTCATCAATCAATATCGAGTCCCACTGGGAATCCATCTATTGGAAAAAATTCCAATGGATCAGGTTATTATTTTGATCATTTCCTTTTTATTTATTACTTCAACTTTCTTCAGTAAATGTATAAATGAAACTGAATATATTTAAAGGTGGAGCAACTTCAAGAAATTCTACAGACAGAAACGGTGGAACATCAGACTCCTGGTTATTAACTACGTGTGTAGGAGCAGTTGGAGAATTGAAAGAACTTTTAAGTCGAGCTCCTCATATGACACCTTTAACACATACGGCAGTTAATGTGTTATTTTATTTTATGAGATGCTCGCAGGTAAATTATTATGCTAATTTTTAAATTATTTTAAAAATTGATATTTTTTATCATTCGTGTATTTTTTTAATATATATTACAGCTTGAACATTCTCAAACTTGGAATAGAGAAGGAGTACAAGAATTATGGTATGAACGAGCTTATGCTGTTTTACCACCTCTAGTAGAATGGATTCGAGTAGCTGGAGCACATGCAGAACAACGAGGTGCACCGGCAGCAGACCATGATGATGTTATGCAAGCAGCTAGACTTTTATTACCTGGAGTAGATTGTCCTCCGAGACCCGTTGGGTAAGTTAAAATATTTAATATAATAAATTGTAATTCAAGTCCAGATTCTAACACTATTCAACTTGATTTATAAATATAAATATAGAATGGAAGAATGTTTACCGCCAAAACGATTGCCTGGTGTCTCATCTTGTGAAGATGGTGGCCGTGCTCAACTAGAGTTAAGTTTTCGTCTCCTATTGTCAGGAAGAGCCGATCTAATATCACAAGCTATTACACTTCTTCCACCATCTACGGGACTTAACACTTTGAACCATCATGGACTTACAGCTCTTATGTTAGCTGCTACGAGGAATGATGAACAAGTTACAACAGTAAGATAATGGTTTCATTATTTGGGTTTTCCCTTTTAGTACAATTTTAATAAACTTTTATATTTAGATGTTATTAGATGCTGGTGCTGATCCTAATATTGAAACACCAGGTTGTAGTTCAAGTGGAGTTATTCCTGGTTCACCTCCACCTCCCCCAGCTTGTGCTCCATGGGGTGGTGTAGCAGGTTGGACAGCGTTAGTTTACGCTTGTGCAAAAGGAGCTTCTCCAGTTGCTGCTATTTTGTTAGCACGTGGTGCACGGGTTGAAGGAGCTGCTACCCATCATGAAGATAGAACTACATTAACACCTTTACAAGTATGAAATTTTATATAATACTGAATCATAACTAAGACGAATATAAAAAAAACTTTATTAAATTTTAGGTAGCGTGTGGTAGTGGAAACGTAGAATTAGTACAATTACTTCTTTCTCATGGAGCACATCCATTCTTAAGTACATTATTAAAAGATTCTTTGTGTTATTCTGGATCAGCTCAACGAGGATGTTATAGGTTAGATTAAAAACACTCAACAGATAATAATAATAATATAGAAATTTTAGTGATTAATTAATTTGTTTTTTATAGCGCTATTTCAGTTTGTTGCGTACATGGACAACGTGCAGCATTAAGAGCATTATTATCTCATCCAATAGCTCCTCAAGGTGATGTTTTATCTTTAGAAGAAATGCTAGCAGAAGGCGCACCAAATAGTCCAGTACCATCAGTATCAACATCATCAAGTGCAGCAAATCCAGCAAATAAATTCACAAAATCACAATTAAGAGCATTGCAAGAGGCAATGTATCACAGTGCTGAAACGAATCATTTAGGTTTTAAAGAATATTTATTTTTTTTAATTTATAGAAAGGAACATTTTTTAAAAATATTTTTATATTTAGATATAACATTAGAACTACGAGCTTTGGGAGTAAGCTGGTCGCTGCATTCATGGATGTTGTCATTGGCTGCTGCTGCTGATAGAAGAATGGACGCTGTGATAGATCAATTATTACAAGACTTCCTACAAGTATGTCCGGATGAATACAGTAGAACTTTTGCACACGAATGTCTTCCTTTATTATTCAACATATTTAGATATAGCAAGGTATATCATTTATAATATTTATATAAAAATAATTACATGCAATATATTAACTTCTTAATAATAACGTTAACAGAAAGAAGGCACTACGCTTTTACTCGCTGATATTTTCTGCACATGTTATGGATGGGAACCAATAAAACCAATTAGGGAACCGGCTCCTGTTCCAAATACGGCATCTCGTATAGATCCTAAATATGTCAATAATCCAGAACTTTCCGACGTGACATTCAGGTAAAACAAATACTAATGCTTAACAACCAATATATTGCCACCATTAGAATAATATAAAATCGTTTTAATTTTTAGAGTTGAAGGTCGCCTATTTTATGGACATAAAATAGTGTTAGTTACAGCATCACCTCGATTACGAGCAATGTTAGCTCCACCGAGAGTACCTAATCAAGGATCAGGTAATACACCCGGTGGACAAAGTCAAAATTCTTCAAGCAACGTATCAACAAATTCATCAATATTAACAAATCAATCTACACAATCATCTCAATCTCCAGTTGTTCAGATTAATGATATCAGATATCACATATTTCAAGTAATTTACATATATATTAAAATAGATTTTGTTTCATATATTTTCATCATTTTCATCTAAATTATTTATCTTTCAGCTTGTTATGCAATTTTTATATTCTGGAGGTTGCAGCGGTTTAGATGTACCACCGAGCGATGTATTAGAGTTGCTTGCTGCAGCTAGTTTCTTCCAACTGTTGCCACTTCAACGGTATTGCGAAGCGAGATGCGCTCAAGCACTCGATTTACATAACGTTGTTAATATGTATATTCATGCCAAGGTATATCGAAAATGCTCATTATTATTATACTAAATATTACAAATTATTATACTAAATATGTTTGCAGGTGTATAATGCCGTACAGCTTTTAGAATATTGTCAGGGTTTCCTTTTACAAAATATGGTAGCTTTATTGACTTACGACGATTCCGTTAAACGTTTACTGTTTGGAAAAAGATTACCAGGACACGACGTATTAGGAGCATTATTGACAACTTTACAGCAGAGAATAAAAGCTAGACGAGGTCCTAATAAGGCTCGGTAGTTTTATGCTGAACTAAATTCGTCGCGATATCTCAGTCTTTCCAGTATTTGAACTTTTTATTTTGTATATAATGTATGTTGTTACTAATGACAGTATTTATTATATTTTAAGAAGGATTTATTGACAGATTAAAAATAATTCCTTTATATTAATTTGCAATATTTTGTGAACATATTTTCATTCTGCCTTATAAATTATTTGTTACGCATTTTAATTAAGAAAAATTTAGATTTTTTAAATATTTTTATTGCAAATATATTATAATATTAAATATATTATATTGTAAATATATATAATATTAATTGCAATATCCAAATGTCTATCACACATAAATTATTTATAAATGAATTATACATTCCTTTGTGAATATTAAGTGTAGAAAGTATATAAGTTTAATTTACGCGATAAATATTTTAGCGTTATATATTTTATATCCTATTGAAAATCGATTACGGAATTATTATGATAATCCAAAAAAATAAACATTTTTTTCTATATTCACTGTAATAAAAGGATTTTAATTTGAGATTCGCTTTTTTAAAATTGTTGACGTTGTATAAGTTTTTTTTTTTTCAATATAAAAAAATACCAAAAATTCTAAATTTTCATTTCGGTTAACTTATCAGCATATTTGTTTAATATTAATGTAACGTACAATAGTTACCAAACAAATACTTTTCTCTGTTCTTTCTATTATCTCTAGCCATTTAATATCTCGAAAGAAATAAGTATTCTACCGTTTGTCTAATTCAAAAATGTTATTTATTTTATAATTAAATATATAAGATATTTAAGTGCCAATCAGAAATTGTATAAAGATTCATTAAATTACTACTTCATATTATGTTTCCGTTGAGTTATAAATCAGAATTTTTGATAACATTAAATGAATTAATAAAAAATTTCTGCTAAAACAAATCAATTTGTATTATTATTTTTTAATTATGTACCAACAATTTTTTTTAATCAATAAATTGAATAATTTCATTTGTTTGGAATATCTTTTTCCATTCAACAATATATATATTTATTTGAAAATATTGATTATAAATCTTTGAAATTTACATAAAATTTATATGTAAATATATGAATGAATCCATATTTCATAACTAACTAAAAAAATAAATAAAACTTATTAAAAAAGAAAATTGTAATGTAATCGACAATAAAAAAAAGATTACAATTCATCTATTATTTTTGAATTAAAAGTTTAATTATTTTTTTAATTAATAAAAATATAATAAATAACTTTAAATTAATGTCTTATAATAAAGGGAAATATAAATATATAATTTATGAATATTAAAAATTATACATATATGAAGCGTTTGACAATTAAGGTTGGCAACACTGCTTTCGTGTGTTCGCTATCGGTTTGACAGAAGACGTGACGTTACGTTTCTGATCTTCGACGCTCTCCGATCACCTTCGATATAAATAAGTAAGCGATCGCGTTTAAAATCGATATTCTTTTTCCTCAAATCGACAAAAAAAAGCGTATCGACCGTGACAATTTATCCACATTTTTTCTGTTATTATTATTATTATTATTGGGGTACGTGTTTATTGTGTTGTGTCTGTAGATTGTTCGTTTCGCTTCAGTGAATCCGTCGTCGGCGTGCGTTGCAGGCTTGCTTTTGATTTACAGTTTATCGGGGTTCGTCGGCGCGGAGGCGACCGTCGCCGCCGCAGGGATGGCGCATTCGGCCCCGCTCATGATGAGACTGCTCGCGTCGTCGATCACGGCGGCCAATAGAGCCGGCAGAATCATCAGAGACGTTCTCAGCCAAGGAGAGCTCGGCATTGTCGAAAAAGTATATATTTATATATAACCATTTTTTTTTTTTTGATTTAATACTATTTGCATCTTAGCGAATGTTTTTTTTTAATGGAATATCAGTCAAGGCCGTTCTTATCTGATCGCTTTCTCTCTTTTGCATCGGTCGACAAATTTGCATCAACATTTGTGACACTGACCGACCAAAAATACTGATTTATCTCGTTTGCGACATAATTATATAACTTGATCGCGCGTTTTGATAAACATTGTTGCGCAAAATGGCACAATAAAATTACATTTTTTTTCTTAGTCTCGCGTTTATATATAATCTTTTACACTGGGAAATAAAATGTAATGTAGTATATTTTTTCATTCCTACTTCAATACGAATTATATATTGTTATGCGATATTTCACTTTCAATTTATTGTACATATTTTAAATTAAATTTTGATTTGTTATTTATATATAAAACGTGACATTTGATTAAACTTTTTTTAATTAAAAATTATTTCTAAAGATATTCATATTTAATTCTATATTTTTGCACTTAGTAGATTTTTTCTATCTATTTTATTTTTATATATAAAAAATTAGCCTTGAATGGAACTTGTTACTGAACTATAATGTCGCTTTTAAAATAGTGTTATATTGACTTTGTACGCTTTATATAAAATTATATATAAACATTTCCATTGATTATCTTGTTCGTGCGCCAATTATTGTCAATCGCAAACGTTAGCAGCCAAAGGTTAGCCAGTATATAATCTTTTTAATACTATTATATATATATATATATATATATATATATATATATATATATATATATATATCCATTGTTCAACTTATTGTTATTATTTCAAATAATTAATACGTATTTTTTTATATAGGGAAAAGATGATTTACAAACAGAAGCTGATCGATCAGCCCAAAGATGTATTGTTGCTTCGCTGTCTCGCCAGTTTCCAAATTTAACTATCATTGGCGAAGAAGGCGTAAGTGATATTGAGGTACTATATTATTATTACAGTATTGTTATTGAATGCTATTTTTTTTATCTATATATATATATATATATATATATATATATATATATATATATATATATATATATATATATATATAAGTTTTTCACTTTTTTTTTCATTTTATTATAATATGCGAATGTGTAGGTACCAAGTGATTGGTTGGTGACACATGGGGATACTGAAGTATTAAACAAAACATGTCCCAATTCGTTAGAAAATGTTAAAGAAGAAGATATTGTTATATGGGTGGATCCTTTAGATGGCACATCTGAATACACTCAGGGTATATTTTTTTACGTAAAAAATATTTCTTAAAATAAATTACTTTTATTATTGTAGTTAACATAATTAATTTATATATTTGTATTTCATGTTACATTGGTATTTCTCAATAAACAATATATACTTCAATTTCCAATAAATTAAAAAAATGAAAATATATTTTAGTAGCTATATATAATTATCATAGTTTTTTGTAACTGTTCTTTCTTATATTTCAAAAAATATTTATATCGAAAATACTGAGAAATACTATTATACAGAGCTCGGAAAATGCCTTATATTATCTGTATGTGTATAGTGAAATTCATTAATTTATCATACAATTCGATACACTTTTTTTATCATTTCGAGCCCTGCTATTATATATATTAGAATTTGTCACCCAGGAAAACTTATATGTCTCGTAGTTAGTTTGGTTTTTTATTACTATTACTGTTTTTATTTATACTTTTAGGTGCTTTAATGCTAAATGGCAATACTTGGGAAAGGTGGAAAGCGTATATAACACATCCATTTATTTGTGCCAAGTGGCACTTAAGTTTACTACATTCAAATTATGGTAATGAGTGATAACTCTAAATGGATTGTAACTAATTCCGGGTACATTGGTGCTATTATTATGTTAACACCATATCGCGATCACTCATTCTACCTTTGTATATTATGTAAATTACTTCTCATTTAAAAAAATAATAATAACCTTATGCATTTTCACATGCACATCTTACAAATTGCCAAATTAATATAAATACAATGAGGGTGACTATGATATATCTACTCGATGCATAATTACTTTACACTCGTTTTTTTTATATTGACCTCTTCCTATATAATATGGTATATTGAGTACTATACTGACATCTAAAATTTTCGCTTATATTCTTTTCTATATTGTAGTAAATAATTACAATAAAAAAATATAAGTTCTTCTGTAGTTAAATTTTCTTTTAATTTTTTAGGATTTTTAGAACACGTAACCGTATTAATAGGAATATCTGTAGGTGAAAAAGCAATCGGTGGAGTTATCCATCAACCATTTTGGGGAGGTACTTCAGAAGATGCAGCTGGTAGAACAATATGGGGTTTACAAGGACTTGGAATCGAAGGCTTACCTGTTAATCCTCAATCAAAAGAGCCATTACCTCTTATCGTAACAACTTCTCGTTCTCATTCAAACTCATTAGCAGAAAGTTGTTTGGAAGCTATGAAGCCCGAGAAAGTCTTACGAGTTGGTGGTGCTGGTTATAAAGTATGAATTTTTGTAATTAACAGAGCATAAGCTTTTTTATAATTATATTACAAAAACAGTTCTTTCTTGTACATTTAATTTCACATTCTCTACTTTATATTATTATAACTATAACAATAATATTTGTTTTAAATTTTGCACAGGTTTTACAATTACTAGAAGGTTCCGCTACCGCATATGTATTCGCATCTCCGGGATGTAAAAAATGGGATACTTGCGCTCCCGAAGCAATATTACGTGCAGCCGGTGGAGTACTTACCGATATATTAGGACGTCCATATTCATATGGTTCAAATGTGACTCGTCCAAATCGTTCAGGAGTTTTAGCAGCACCAACCGTTCAAATGCACCAAGCTATAACATCACTAATACCTGAACATGTTAAAACAGCTCTTAAAGAATAAATAAATCAAATGTGAATATATGTCAACATCATCTTAATTTTTTACACCTTTTTTAATGCCATCCTTTACTTAGTAGAAAAAATAATAATATGGTAGAACGGTTGTTTTTATTTATTAACATTCCTAAATTATTTTTCTGATATAAATAAGTTAGACTAGTATTTTAATATATTCTTGCCTCTATTATTATCATCGTCTAATTAACACATAATTTAATCTATCAACTAAAAACTTTGTAGTGTTTATATATATATATATATATATATATATATATATATATATATATATATATATATAAATAATTGGATTAGTAAATTATCAACTATATGTGCTTCTGCTGTTTTATTAAAATATATTTTTTCACACACACACACACACACACACACATATATATATATATATATATATATATATATATATATAAATTCATAAGTAGTTTTAATAGATTAAATTATTTTATTATTCAATAGTTTTATACCATGTTGTGATTTATGAGATTACAATTTGTACTTAAACATAAAAAATTGGATTTATTTTTATAGTTTTATGTCTATTTATGCTTCATTGGCTGCTTTCAATATTAAAATATTTGTCTCAATATAATTGTCTTAGAATTAAAATTAATATTACTTAAGAAATTTCATATATAAAACTAATAGCCAAATTATTCATTATATATATATATATATATATATATATATATATATATATATATATATATACTTATATATATATATATTTATATATATATATATTTATATATATATATATATATATATATATATATATAAGATTTAAATGATTGTTTTATTCTTTAATATTAAAACCTAGTCTCTTAATCTAATAAAATATTTCCATATTAGATTATAATGGAGAAAAGTGAGAGGGTATTTATCCCATAGAAACTAACGCACAAATTAGAATATTATATATTGTTAATATAATATGTATAATTAAATTTCAATATACATTATTCTTCTATTAACGTAATGATATATTTTCCTATTCGATGTTATTGATGTTAAATTTTATCATCCAAGATGTTTGTTTCTTAGTTGAAGGATAATCAAATAAAATATATTATATTTGATTCTTTATTGTTTTAATGTATTCATATGTTCCTATATAAAATAGATTTTTTTTTGTATTGAAATATTAGTGCGCCCATAAAAAAATATTAAATGATGAAGTACATCGCTCTCAATTTAAAAAAATCATTTTTAAAAATGGACATTTTAAAAATATATATATCATCCAAATAACTATAAAAATGTTTATTAGCAATTTTTATCATTCATTTCTATTGTTGTTGCATTTTTAACTGCACTGTTGTTGTTACATTATTGAATAACCGAATTGAGAGAGAGATCACCTATACAATTCTCAACAACGTTGTTTTATCAACAATTCATCCCAAATAATGCAGGTAAATAAAATGACATTTTTATGTCATAATTAAAAATTATACATTATGTATATATATAATTTTTATTAATCAAATATTGTTTATTTAGAATACAATTATTAATCTGCATATATTTAAACCGCTATAAAAATATCCAATATTTAACAAATCGTTTGAGAACTTTTTGCTCCAATTTTAAAATACCTGGTATATATGTAAAGGCTTGGCTCAAGATAACCTAGATTTTTGACCCCAAAAAATAAAAAAAAAATAAAAAACCATTCTGAACTATTAATGACTTGCTTCATCGGTGGCAGTGTGTTTTGACCTTTACTATCTTATTATTCGACGCAAACGATAGTCCTTCGTTATTTTTTTAATTGATTATAAACTCTTTATGGACGGTTTTATAGTAAGTTAAACGTTAAATTAGATTTACTCGCGTTTTATTCCAATTTAAAACACATTCGTCTACGCGACGATATAACACACATCTGTTATTATTTAATATTTATTTAATTATTTGTTAATATTGAATGATTTCATCAAATATTGACGACAGTTTAATTATATAAATTTTTCTGTTATTATTCAACAATTATTACAAGTGTAATAATTATGTTCTCGTTTAATACTTAAAGATTCAACAATATCAATGCTATTATTGAAGTATCATTATTATATTGTTAAAAATAAACAACTACGGAACAATGTTGTAATCAATAATTTATGATACAAAATATATATATCTTGAAAGTAAATTGATTTGTATCTTTATATATGTATCTAAAGATAAAAAAATATTTTGAATTTTTCATCATAGATTAATTTTTATACAAGACTGAATTACTAATTATATGTTTAATTTTTAATTATATACGACTGCAAATATTTAAAATCTTTTTAAATTTGCCTGCTCGGATTTTATATGATTCCGTTATATTTTACATACAACCATTGAATCTGGTAAAATTGCATAAGCTCCGTTCAAAGCCCTCAAAACCCTGCAAAACCGGCAACAGACAATTTAAAAAAAAATCGAAATAACTGTAAGTCAACGACATCAGTTCGACGAAACCTTGACAACTTTATCAATGCATCCTTATTCCATATAAACATTTCATTTGCTATCAATAATAATAAACCAAGCTATATCTATCTTTTTATATTACATGTATTCATCAGCTGCATAAAATATTTATAGAATATATTATATTTAATATTTTTCTAACTCTTTTACAATATTATTAAAATTTTTGTGGTGTATTTTATATAAAAAATTTCCAAGTTTTCTACATCATTTCAAGTAAACCCGTTTTACAAAATTCGTGCATTGATATTAAATAAATAAGTTTTCATAGTTTTTTTTTGTAATTCTTAAAAACAAAACTCATTTTCCATTATTTTTAAACAAAATTAAGAATACTGTACATATTATCATTGTTAAAAAGAACGACATTAATCTAATGACAACGATTTCATAATGATTTTAAAATAAATTTATATTTGAGACAATACAAAAGTAAACACGGTTTACTTATCATTATCACAAAGGACCAAATTAAACGACATCAAAGCTCATTTTTCACTTCCGGTTACTGAAGTTATTAAATTAAAGAAAAAAGCCGTCACGAGAATTAACAAGACAAGAAGATCTGATCTCGTTCACTGACTTCCCGTAACTAACCATAGTTGATATAAAAATGATTTATATATTTTGTATTTAGCATATGTGTCGTTGAATAAAATATTGTATTTATGGACGATTGAAAAGTTTTATCTTTGAAGCGTGACTATGAAATTATTTATGAGCATATTACCATGAATAAATGCGTTTTTTCTAAGGTCATGTAAGACTTGTCAATGTTCAAATTTACTAGCAAATAATGTTCGACGTTCATCATTAACCATGACAAATTTAACACCCATATGCCAAGATAAAGTTCACATATAAACGGTTATATAGAATAAATAAAAAAATATTTTATTTTATCAATACTATAATAAAATAAAACATTATTGATAGCAATTTTATTTTAATAAAATGGTAGCGTTGAAAATTACTATATTATAAATACAACTATCATTATCTAAAAAATAAATATCATTATCGCGAATAAGTTGATGATATAAATATATTATTTTATAACTTAATAATTGGTAGATTTCATTAATTATATAGTATACAAAAAAAATGTATAAAATAATTTTAAAATAAAATAAACTTTTCATACTAAAAAAGGTTCTGCATCCCTGTTTTACAATGAAAGAAATCCTATAAATGTTATAATTGCTTCATGTTTTTCTGCTTATTTCTTTTCTTTTGAAATAATCAAACTTTGAAACATTTTTACTTATTTTACTTATTTAGATTTTTAAAAATACTATTTTCCAAAAATTGTGTTAATTATTATTTTTTTATTATAATCTAAATAATAAAACGTATTTTTTGCGCTTCAAATCTGTTCCATTCTCGGGTTCATTAACCTTTTTTCAGCCGATGACCTACTTTCGGGTTTTTTTTAACTCCTATAACCTTTTCTTACCTATTTTATATAATACTATTTTTAAATAATTTTAAACTTCATCAAAATATTTATTATATATAAAAAAAAAATATTTTTTACTTTATAAATTACTAAATTTTTTCACACACAATTTTATTAAAAAGAAACTATCGCTTTATTACAGAAATTGTTAACCTTTTAATAATAATCATTAATTTAATATGTGACATTCCATTAATTTTTCTTTTCAATATAATTAGAATTCAATACATACGACTTCCGATGTATATCAATAAAATTTACATGTGTATCTGTTCACAGTACATTTAACATCACATCATCATTGCTGTTCTAATGATTATAACATTAATAATAATAAAACTTTCAATATTTATTTTCTATTTTATATACTAATATTATTACTACTAATAGTAATGCAACAAAATCACAATTTTATATACTGTCGAATGACCTCGTTTGTGAAAAAAATATATGTTGATATATATATATATATATATATATATATATATATATATATATATATATATATTGGTCATTTTAGGGAGAGTATGTCGTGACACACTCACCCTAAAATTAATTGGACTAATTTTACCAAAATATCAGGTTTTCAACAGTTTCTTCGACAACTGACCATTTTCATGCTGTTGTAATATTATTATTAAATATTGCAATTCATTAAAATATTGTCTGAAATAATTGTTGCAAAATAATAATTCCAGTTAAATGAAGAAATATGTTTTAGCTAATTTAAATACATTGTATTTACTATATAAATAAAAGTGGAAGCAAAAATTTTACAATTGTCTACTATAAATGAAAGTGATAAATATTTATGCTTTAAAATGTATTGAATTTTTGCATAATAAAGAACAAATTATTACTACTCTAATTGTCTTCGCGGTAGAAAAAAAATAAATTATTAGATGAAATAATAAAATGCATCCATCAAAATATGCTAATAATTACGATGACTTTCAAATAATAGATCTCTAGTACTCTTATATTATTCAATATAACGTCACAAATAACAGTTATTTATAGTTATAAATATATTGAATTCAATTTAAAAATATTTATCGTATGTAATAGTTAAACAAGAACTCTATAGATAAGAAAATAAAATGTTAAATTCTTAGAAAAAAAAATCAATATATCTAGCAAATACATGAATTAACGATGTTAAAAAAATAAATCGTATAAATTTCTTTATAATAAAAATCAAAATTAATGATAATTTTATTAATAGTTCGATTATATCAAATATTACTAAATAATATGCCTAAAACTTTATTATTATTATTAATAATAAATATAAATTTTTGATACAACAAAATATATTTTATACACTTTTATATAAGTTTCGCTTGTCTGTTTGTCTGGGTGGAATATTTTAATCGATTTTTCGAACACTTCCTAATGTCTGATCGAGCTGAAACTTTGCATATTTGCTCACTCTCGATGACAATGCAAGAATCAATTAACAGATTTGCAAAATAATTAACCAAATTAGTGGAAAATAATTTCCACTAATAATTCGACAGTACGATAATGCAATATAACGAATAATAATACAATAGTACAGTTATCGATAAACTTATATGATAATACAATGATTCAATTGTTATTATCGGTAATACAGTAATACTTTATACTATTATTTATTATTCAAAAATATTAAAAAAAAAACTTAAACAAACGCCAGCCTTCTATGGATTCTATGCAATTTTCTAATCGCACTACATATTTCAATATAGATTTATAAGAAATAAAAATCAATGCGTATATATAAGTGGAACGCGACGACCGTAACGTGTTAAAAAAAACCGACGCTATCAGAAAAACCTGACCGCGTCGAGACGATGATTTGGAGACCATTCGTCAGTCGATCGTCGCTTAGTCGAGTCGCGTTCGTCTTTCGCGAACCATCGATCGAATATTATTTTTTTTGTCATCGAATCGACCATGTGCTTTTTTTTACGCGACGAAATCTATCGGAAAAACTGCTGTTTCGAAATAATATAAACATATATAATCGTCGGATTATCGATCGTCTGTCCAATCGACATTATAATAAATATATATTTATATATTAAAAAAAAATAGTGTTTAAATAATAATAATAGTTTATTTCGTATTCTACTCGATTTTCTTTTCTTTCTTATTGTTGTTATTATACAGTGTTGGTGTATTTTGTTGTCTTTTACATTTAATTTGTATTTTTATTTTTTTGTGATTGTTCAAGTTGTTTGTTTATATATAAATATATATATATATAACCACGTGTAAATTAACTGTAATTTGAATAAAGGTGAGTTGAATTTTGATATATTTGTTTATAGTTGAAAATAGTAAGGTTTTTTTGCTAATAATTACTAAGTGACTTTTAATATTATCAAAAATTATCATTGATTATTATTTTAAATCGTATATAACCTTGAAAATTTTGATTAAATCGTTAACACTATACCACAATAATATTTTTTTAATCATAAATATATATATATATATATATATATATATATATATATATATAATGGAGAAATATTTCTTTTAATATTAACCTTTTCATTTTTTCTATAATTATAAAAATTTTAAGACCTATAAATGTTCCAAAATTACATATTATAACTAAATATAAATGTTTTCAATATTGAAGTATAAATAAATCTCTTAATGTATATTAATATTTCATATTCTATATTCAGTTTTTTTTTTAATTATGATTAAACCATAATTGTGTTATAAAAATATAAATATTGTTTTCTTAAAAAAAAAACACAAAAATAAAAATAATACAATAAAAATTATTTTTCTTGATAAATTTGATGATTTGAAAAAAAGTAAACTAGCAACTATTTTTTTATATGAAATATAAATTTTAATAACAAAAGTTCTATTTATTTTTATTGTATTATATATATTTTTCCTTACTTTGCAAACAGCTAAACATTTTGCATTCATATTAACTAGTTAAAATATCAACTTTATAAAAAATATCAAATTAAAATTTTTAAACAACACCAAAACCAATAGAAATAAGTTAACATTTTGCGGTCCAAATGAAATTATTAAATCATTTTTAAAATGAAATTTTAAATTTTCGAATACTATAACATGCTGTTGTGAAATATTAATATATACATTGTTTTATATTTTTTATATGATTCTCGTTTTCATATCTTTTTTCTACTTTCTATTTCTAATAATTCGTCGAAAGTATTTTTAATTTATTATATATATATATATATATATATATATATATATATATATATATATATATATATATATATATACGATATTGACTTAAAGTATAAAATCTTTCTTACATAAAAACTCATTAATAAAATATTATACATGTTAATGACAAAAAAATCAATATACCTCTTTTATTACTTCAATCGAGTAACACATATTTTGTGTGTGTATAATAAAAATTTTATCACGAAATATAAATGCGTGATTATGTAAAATAAATAATAATCATTTTTAATGTTTTTTCAAGTGTTTATTACGGGGAGGGGGAAATCCAAAATATCTCACGTTGCAAACCACTTTCACAATTGGAACATGAAAAAAAAACGTGCACATCATTAAATTTAATGTAAACGAAAAATGTGGGCTAAATATTTTCTTTTGAATAAACCGTTTTATTATTTGACAATTTTGTAAATCGATTGTTCAATTTATATATATATTTCATATTGAGATACATAAATATTAGTCATTAAAAAGAAGAATTCAATTGAATTGGTCTCACGTTTTCAACTGACCTATCCTTATATAAGTATCGTTTTGATGCGTCAATTCGGTTTATCAGAGGTTGTTAACCTTTTTTTTATGATTAAATGACTTTTGAACGTATATATCTAATAGAAAGTTTTTAAATATTAGTTGAAAAATTAAGAAACATATTAAGAAAATCTATTATTTTTTACTTAATAAATGTATTTATACATTAAAATTACTTCATTTTAATATATATATATATATATATATATATATATATATATATATATATATATATATATATATATATATATATATATATATATATATATATATATATATATATAGAAAAAACTTGAATGTTAGTAAACACTGAATGACCTTTGCTTTCACAGTACATTTTCCTTTTATTCGATTTCTGTTTTGTGTCATGGATATTATTCGCCATCAAAATTGGAATAGTAAAAATTCGTGCCCTTTGATTAAACGATGGCCATGATTTATGACATCTCTTATTTTGAGTCAAGGATGAAACACTTCTTGTAATCATATATGTATAAATATATATACCTATATATCAAACTATGGCATAAACAATAATACAAATTCAAAATAAACAATTTTAAATTACAAAACATTTATTGTTATTTGTGATTCTTTTTCTTTATTTTATAATATCAGATTATTAGCAGCTCTTATCTGCTATATATATATATTATTCCATATCTTTTATAATTATTGTTATTTAATGAGAAATAAATAATCCATATAATAATCATCCCTTTTATCCTTATCCTTATCCTTATACTTTTATCCTTATCCATATCCTTTCTCATTATAAATATACCAAATATATAATTATTTTTTTCGTTAGTTTTATACATGTTTATTAACCTTTACTTGTCATATATAAAATAATAAACTAATATATAAATTTTATTTATATTGAATCATAAGTGTTCTAAAAATAATACTACATTTATAAATAATTTATATATTTTAATATATGCAATTGCAATTATCGATTTTAATATTATATATAAAAATATAATAATCAATAACAAAACTACTAATAAGTTATTTTATGAACTTCAATCCCACATAAATTCAGATCCATCATGGAATTAATCCTTTTTATATATCAGTATTACTGCACCATATTTTCTATAATGATAACTATAATTTATTTTCTATCTTAGATATTTTTCATTACAACGAACATAAAAATAAATTACTTCTACGACTACGTATTCATTTTATAACGACTATTATTTTGAATCAAGGAATTTATTTTGTATTGTGATGTTGTGGATGAAAAACATGTCCAATATTTGTAATTACTTCCATTCAAAAATCAATTGTCATACTTAGCATATTTATTTACAATACATAACAATAAATATCAGACGTTCTTTATTATTTGTCGAATTCGCTTTGACCCAATAATAAACAACAGTTTATTAAAAATCTTTTTGGCGAATGACACCGACAACTATTTATATTATATGTGTAAGTTCACGAATACAATGTGTTACTGTAGATACGGATAATGGTCCAAATAATTTGACTTTGCTATTGAACACAAAACGTACTTTTAAAATGTTCAATTGATAATATAATAAAAGAATATGCAATAAATATATCAATGGTTAAACTCGCTTATGATTCTTTAGTTGCTCTCATACATACATATATAATATAATCATAATAGGCATCGTCAAAAAAAGAATTTGAAAGGCAAATCACTCGATTATTATATTTTCAAAGAGCTATCTAAAATAAAATAAAACGAATTCTACGAATATATATATATATATATATATATATATATATATATATATATATATATATATATATTCTCAAATTTTACATCTGTTTTACTATTACACCAATTTTATACATTCGATTAACTTGTATTGTCATAATATTTGTATTTTCTAACATTGTATGATTTATTATCTTGTCATTAAATTTATGAACTGACTTAATTTTCCACTATAAAATGTTTATTTCAGTTATAACTGTGTTACATCTAACTTATAAATCAGATTTTGTTATAGACTTTTATATAACAATGTTTATATTTTTTTTTATCAATAATGCACATAGCAATCACGTGAATTTTATCATATTTATCACATGAACTCTATTAAATTTTACATTCATAAAAAGTTTTAGAAAATTTAACCTTTTTAATATATAAATATTGTACTACATATTTTTTTACTATAATTTTTAAATATATATGTATATGTAATAAGCGTTTTTAATACAATTTCTGTAATATAAATTGTTGTGATGACATATAATAACATCATAATATTATTTCAATTATAAATCATATTTATTTTTTATATATTTTAAATCATTTTATTAGAATTATGATACAATGTGAAACTTTAAATCGATGATTGTACGTTTCATACAATATGGTATAAGGCATAAAATTTTATCAAAAAATCCTCTTTAAACCACATAAGTTATGATTGTATTTTTCCTTTATTTTTTAGATTGCAATGTAACCGCGAAAGTATATAATAACAGTAATAAAATATGAATTTATGATTTGTGCAATATCTTATTTTTAAAAAATATATATTAAAAAATAAAATTAATAATGAATATTTTTGTAATTTTATTCGAGATGTAATGTGGAACAGATCTAAGCCATATCAATGAATTCTTATCTTTTTTTCAAAATTGACATAATTATAATATTAATTCGTTAAATTTGTGGCCGAAGCATGATTCATGATTTATTTTTTGTTGTTATTATCATTTCAATATTATTTTAATGTATTCAATACACATTGTTTTATCTATATTCTTACGTCAATTATAAATTATTCTAGATATTGAAATTTAATTATTTATAAATAATACGAATATTCTTATATTTTAACAAATTATACAAATAATTGAAAAACAAATTTTAAGTCTTTTGTCGCTATCAAGTAATATGAACGATTCATACTATAAAATTAGATTGTTAATGAAAAATTATATTGTTTCAGATTTGATCGATCATTATGTTTTATTTTTTATTAATATAATTATTTCTTTTTATAGATAACAAGATGACAGAATCTGAATCAAATAGTGGCGGTGGCGTTAGATTGCGTAGGGAATTAGGACTATTTTCCGCCGTTAGCATGATAGTCGGTGTGATGATAGGATCAGGAATATTTATTTCTCCTACATCAGCATTAAAACACACTGGATCTGTAGGATTCTGTCTTATAATATGGGCTGTGTGTGGATTTGTTTCACTTCTAGGTACTTATCTCATTTTCTTCTAATTTTTAATTCTGTTTATGTTATTTAATAAAATATAATTTGAATTATCGTTCAGGCGCTCTAGCATTTGCCGAATTGGGGACAGTAGTTCCTCGTTCGGGGGCTGAATATGCTTATTTTCAAGATGCCTTTAGTGATTTACATCCATTTTGGGGACCTTTACCGGCATTTATATGTTCCTGGATTTATATTATGATTTTAAAATCAGCTGAAGTGGCGGTTTTACTATTAACATTTTCAGAATATACAATTCAACCTCTAGGTGTATATTTTGATTATGAACTTTTATCGCCATATCATCAAGAGATGCTTAAAAAAATAATAGCACTTTTAACTCTAGGTAGGTTAAATTAAATAAATAATTATTATATCTTACAATTTATTTAAAAATGTGAATTTTAAATTATAATATAATTTATATTCACAATCAATAACTATAGGAGTTATATGTGGGAATATGTTGTAATAATAAAAGATGGATAGTTGATCCTAATGTATAAGGAAACTATGCACGGTTATCGGTTGTAATTCATATGATAAAGTCCCATAAAGTTAACGTTGTGACTAACCGTACAACACGAATAAAAGAAATCAAATAAGAAATAATTCCACGGACCCGCTAGTTTTATATTGTTGTTTGGCATAAACAATACTGATAACGGTCATAATGAATATTTGTTATTTTTGTTTAGTTTTTAACTCTTTTATTATTTTATTTTTATTAAAAAAAGAATTTATAATTTGATACCACTAATAAGTTATATTATTAATTAATATTTACTATTAAAAATATAGCTAAATTTAGTTTAACTATTTAGAGCCTCTTGAATTTTTATAAAATTGATTTTATAAATATTATGTTCAGGCTACTGTTTAAATTAAAGCAATTCCGTTTATATTTAGCATTAAAAATATATTTTTTTTATAAAACTGATATTACAGAAATACTTATTTAAAATCATAAAATTTATATATATTCTTTTATATGCGATTTACATTTGTCATTATGTTATGTTGGTAACATATTTATTTATGTTGGCAACTACAAACATAATTATTTATGTTGGCAACAGTGTTTCGTTTCGTGCAAATATATTAACGGTTGCGCGAGTGTCAACGGTAAGTTGGACTACTTTATAGTTTTTGTTGAAATATGTTATAAAAATTTTTGAAATATAGTAATTTCAAAGAATCTGTATATTTCATAAGTTAATTATGCCAATTTTAGATGGAAGTAGATAAAAATCAAGAATATGCGGAATTATTCCAAAGGTTGTCCGATCAAGAAAAAAGAATATCGGAAAGTGTAGCTGAAACATATATTTCGTATTGGAATAAATCAAGGATAGAAGGAGTACGCGATGATGAGAATGATCTGGAATTAAAAAGTTGTCAATTGGTCGAAGCCATGCGTCAAGAAATTGAAAGCGACTACGATCCGTTCACGTTTGATACTACAAAAAATTATATCGAAGCTACGTCGACGCTAAGAAAAGAAATCGCAGAACTGGAAAAATGCATTATTTATAAACGTTCTACAATTGATAAAATTGAATCTGATATTAATAAGTTCGTTCCATTTTTTATTACTTATATTTTACAGAAACAAACATTTTTCAAAAATTTCATGTTTATGTTTTTAGTTATAAAACCAACATCGAACATTTAGAAAACACTATGAAAGAATTTGATGAAAAACAAAGTATGTCAGAATCACATATTAGTGAAGAACAAATATCAAATGCCAAAAGGAAATTTGAAGAATTAAAAGGGAATATGAATATTATATTAAACACTTTATATCCAAAATATAAAGCTCTTCCCAAATTTCTAAATGTATGATAATTGCGACATTTCATCTTATTCCGTATATTTATCTGCTTTATTATTATTATAATTATTGTTTTGTTTTTAGACGTTATGTACAAATTATTTTAATGAATCGGAAGATTATATAGAAATCGATAAAAACATCCATTCTAATATCGTTGCAACGTTGATAAATGCTGGCATTATGATGGCTCACCCCTATGATAAAACCAAGTTTAAATTAGCCTTTTGAAAATACATCCTATTATAATATGCATATGTAATTTAAAATTGTATTTTAATAATCTCTTCAAATAAATTAATTAACAAAATAAATCCAGTTTTATTTATTCATTCGTTTTATTCCTCTTTACCTGTTTTATTTATATTAACTCGATTTTTTTTGTAACTATTTTTCTTTCTTTTTGTATTCCTTCCAGGTTTAATGACTTATGTGAACCTGATTAGTGTGAAATTATACGTTCAGTTGCAAAATATTTTCGCCGGTTGTAAAATCATGGCGTGCATTGTCGTTATACTTGGTGGAATTTACGAATTGGGAAAAGGTTCGTTCGTTCATTAATAATGTGTTATAAAATACAGAATATTATTTACATCAGTTTTTACAATGAATTTGTATAACTTACTTTAATACATTGAATATGATTTTTTTTATAAACATTTTAGGAAATACTGAAAATCTTACCACAGGATTTACTGGAACATTGTCTGATCCTGGTAGTATAGCTTTAGCATTCTATAGTGGCTTATGGGCTTACGATGGTTGGACTGCAGTAACTACAGTTACAGAAGAAATTCAATCTCCCGAAAAGTATTATTTCTATTGTAACTTAATATATATATATATATATATATATATATATATATATATATATATAATTTTAATTGATACTATATGAAGTTTAATGTTTATAGAAATATTCCTCGAAGCGTTCTCATAGCTGTGCCATTAATAACAGGACTATATGTGTTCATGAATGTTGCTTATTTGTCAGTTTTAAGCATACCTGAAATGCTTTCTGCTCCTGCAGTAGCAATCGCTTTTGGAGAAAAAGCTCTAGGACCTTTGACTTTCCTAATCCCAATTGGAGTAGCAATTGCAACCTTTGGCTGCGCAATGAGTATACAATTTGGTGTCACCAGGTATTACACTAAATATATAGAATATAATACCTATTATATAATTTAATATAATGTAACATTTGTTTTATAGATTATGTTATGCGGCTGGTGAAGATGGTAACACATTAGAACTATTCTCCTTTGTACATATTAGAAAGTTTACACCAGCTCCAGCGGTCGCTTTTCAAGTGCATATAAATATTTAATTAAAATTTAATAAAACATATATATATATATATATATATATATATATATATATGAATACGATATTTATGATTTTTTAATTGTTTTCAGGGGTTTATAGCATTTCTTTTTATATTAGTTGGTGATATTACACAACTAATAGAGTTTGCATCATTTTTAATATGGATATTTTATGGTGGAGCTATGGTTGCTCTACTAACATTAAGAAAAACTAAACCTAATTTGGAAAGACCATATAAAGTGCCTTTAATAATACCTATATTCGTATTGGGTATTTCGATATTTTTATCTGTAGTTCCTATAATTAAAGATCCCTCTGTAAAGTATCTCTTTGCTTTGGGATTCATCGCTTTGGGCGTTGTAGTTTACACATATTTCATTTATTATAAAAGACGACCAAAAATCATGAGTTAGTTTTCTCGTTTTATTACATATAATTGTATAAAAACTTTCATCATAATTAATAATGTTAATTATAATGCCGTTTTTGTTTTTCAGATGATATCACAGCTGTTACTCAAAAATTATTCGAAGCTGTACCACCATCACATAAAGATTGAATTATTTTAATAGGAATTTCAAATGTTTCAGCATAAAAGACTATACTCAAAAAGAAACTAGTCAATTTTGTGCCTTTTTAATGTACAAAAATTCGTACACATCATATGCATATTTATACTTTGTGTTTATATCCAAATATTTTCTTTTTAAATCCTTTAGTAGCATGAATATAAAAAAAAGTAACATTCCAGATTTAAGTACAAAAAAGTTAGTATCGAATAAGCATTTATTATTTTTCTTATAAAATATTTTTGCGAAATAAAAAATATCAATACTTTGCGACATATATTGTGATAAAAAAATAAATATTTTTATTAATTTTTATTATTGCACAAATTTTCTCTAATAATGTAACTTTTTTAATATCTAAAGAAAAAAATATTTATAAGAAAAACATTGAAATTTTGATATGAGATATAAAAATTATTTAAATCACAAACTGTCTTCCAAAAATTAAAACATACTGTATATATTTTTTTAAGTTTAGTTTTCTTTTAGTAAAGAAAAAAAACATTGTAAATAAATACAAATGTAAAAATGGAATATAACATTTCTTTATTACTAGAATCCACAAAAACACTGAAATAAAAACAGGAAGTTTCAGTTCTCATTTCGGGTTATTATTTTATATATTTATTCCTTTCCTGCTAATCCACATCTTTCTTTCTTTAAAATTTAATTCTAAACATTATTTTCACACGTAAAGAGGGTAAATAAAACAAAATCAGTGTTTAGATTTCATCTTAATCATAAGTATATGAATTTCATATAATAAAAATAGTTCATTTATACAAAACATGGCTACAAATATAATCAAAAAATCACATAGGAAGTTGTTTGAATACTGTTCTCTTATTTTACATATTCATACATGCGATTTCATCATGTAGGATATCAATTAAATCTATGACTTTTATTTGCACTTTTTTTTATTAATAATTTATTTAATTAGGAATCATTTGTATATAAGCAAATTATGGATTGTTATTTGCTTGTTTTACAATATTTTATAAGACCACAGGTTTCATATAAAAAAATAACATTCAGTCAAAAAAAAAACTTAACTTTGTTAATGGAACACGTTTGAACAGTGGCAAAGCTTTTATGCTTCAAACACTTTAAATGCGGCAAGCAACTATTTACTAGTATCTGCGTATATTTTACTTAAACATGATTCGATATTATAAAAACTTTGTATATCGTCAAGAGTCGTTTCACTATGGCCTAAAATCACTCTACGTATAACTAATAATGCTCTCTTTGCCTCTTCATAAGGTGGTAAAGAACATTCTTCACTTTCTTGTTTGGGTCGACACGTTACCATTATTGAATTGTTATCGTCTAAATGTCTCATATTACCTGTAGAAAAGTCGATCACTTCATCTTTCACATCGTTTTCATTTGAAGATTGATTTGAGTCATTGGCTATTCTTAAATCTCTACAATCGCGCGGATTTAATCTTTCTGCAATATAATGGTTCTCATTTTGATCTTCGTTTGATAAACGATCATCATCATTGATTGACGAATGATCTTTACGACTAGATATATTTAAAGCAATTGGTTGATTGTCCATATCGTCAAGTATAACTTCTAATGGATCAGATTTGGCATCGTATTTTTGATGTGTTCTTTTATATATAACATTATTTCTTTGCTTCCAACGAGACAACCATCCGTCGGTAGCTCTAAATTTGGTATTTCCAAATAAATTTGCAAATTCTTGAGCTTTGGTAACAAGTATTCTTCTACTAATTGGCACATCTGCCTGTCTAGCTAATATGTACCATTTAAACAACGCTTCTTCTATTGCACTGTCTTTACCACTTCTTCTTCTCTTACGACTAAAATCACATTCGGCTTGCGAAGAATTCAACAATGATTCTCTATTTTTCAATAGTTTACATAATAATGGTTGAGATACGTGCAGTTCTAGGGCGGCTTTTCTCTGACTACACTTTGGCAAGGAATCGTATCTTTGTAAAAGGGCTATTTTTTGATAAATGGATAAATCATTGCGTTTATATGTGACCGTATCATTAGCGGCCATCGCTATTCTACATTTATCAAGTTTTTAAAGGTGAGGCCAACCTAAAATATTAAAGAAAAATATTAATTTATCAATAAAAATGTAAAACTGACAAAAGTTTATAAGGTAACATAAAAACAGTCGTGTTATTCACAAATTAAATACAAAGTATATTTTTAAATTTTGAAATACATTATAACATTTTAAAAAGAATTGTTAATTTACTTCTAGGAACATTCAACATAATTAAGAATTAAAAAAAAGTTTCTTTTACTATATTTATAAATGTATCTTGAATTCAATAATTCATTTCTTGATAATAAATAATTATAACCAAATATTGTATAATATAAAAATATCAAATATTTACATACGATAAAAACAATTAGAAACTACGAATAATTTACAATACAAATTTGATATAAATAAACATCGTTTAATTATCTATTAGCACTGCGCAATTTACATGAATAATCAGATGCATTTTTTTATATCACACTTTAAAAAAAAACGACAAAAAAGATTAAACTCTAAAAAAACAATTAGAATAATGACTTTTAAACTTACAATTATATTTTTGATAATTATATAAAATCGGTATAATTTGCAACAAATGAAGATATATATATTAAAAAACAAATCTATGGAGTAAGGGCAACAATTCTACCTGATGAACAAATATCAAAGTGCAAAAGATAAAAGATAAGCAAAAAAAAATCGGTTACTTACGACGAGGGGCCCCCATTTGAGATGGGGGGCGCAGCCTCGATTTGTCGAGTGATTACAATAAGCGGCGATGCGAACGACAGTGCGATGACAGTTGATGTCAATAGGCGGCGACCCATGAGGTCGGCAAAGCAGATCGTCGACTTATCGACAATGACGTCATCGACTCACTCACCACTACTGAAATAGCGCTGAGCTCACGCATTGCTCTCGTAATCTAATTTATATTACCCATACACAATCACAAATATTTTATTTTTTATAGAAAATTCTTACACAATTTATAAAAATCTATTAAGACAAATATTGAAATATTCGCAGCGTTGTAAATCGAATTAATAGTTAGAAACTTTACTATAAAAATAATATAATGTCACACTTAAAATGCAAATGTAATTACAATTGGAATCTATGTACATCCTATAAAAATCTTATAAGATCTGAAATATTTTTTCATACAAGAAAGATTCTGATAAGAACATTGATTTTAAATGATACGCATAGAAATGCGAGTTAACGAAAATCAAAAAAAAAAAAAAAAAAAATATATATATATATATATATATATATATATATATATCAGTATCTTAAATCGTTATTGCGTTTTTAGTATGATTCAAATTTTTGTAATACGTTGTGACAGAGATTCTCGAACTATATTTGCGGATCTTCAAAATTTATTTATAACAATTCAAAAAAGTTTTAGACGCTGTAACATAAATGAAATTTATAAAGGAATGTTAATAATTTATTTCTTTAATTATTATTGATAGAAATTATCAATTTTAAATAAATAAAGTGAGAATTATGTTAAAGTTATATAATTTATGAAATGTTCCGTTGCAGAAAACGATTCATTTGACAATGGAAATATATTAAGTTCATACGATGTTTAAACATAAACGTTAAGCAATTACATCACAAATGCAATAAGATCTTTAAGCATTCAAAAGAAACATTGCGCAATAGAAAGAATAAAGAGGAAAGAGTGTCGATCGTATACGGGGTGCACGCGTTTTAGTAGTGTGCGGTGGCGAGCGCGTTCGAGGAGGGCATCCCCCGACGGTGACTCACCACGCCAGCATATTATCCCGTTTTTGTGTGCGGATATATCGTTTCTTCGCTTTCATCCTTTGTATCCTCGCGGAACTCTTCGTCTGCATCGTTATACTGATTGATAATCGAAGGTTTCACACGTTAAGAGTATCGCCATAACAAAAACACGACTGCCTTCCACAATGAAGTACGAAGCGAGCGATTCGAATCACTCGAACGACGCCTCCCTGTCCGAGGATAGTCAATCGTCATCGGCGGCTTCGACTTCTTCGACCGTCGATTTCCTGGGATCGCTGCCCCTGTCGATTACCAGTTCTAATACGGTGAGTCATCCTTATTTACGTCGCCCTTTTGTTTCCGCTCTCTCGTTCGTTATATGCTGCGAAGACGTCTCGGATCGTACGAGAATAGTTAATACACTTTTATATTCATTTTATTGTCTTAAAGAAAACTTTTATTTATATCGTTATATAGTTTACAACTAATTGCACATAACCTAAAAATGAGAAATGTCAAACTTTTTGACGTTTCGTTGACGCATTTATTCATTTATCGTATTACAATTATATTACAATTTTCGACTTAAAATGTCACATTAACAACTTTTAATATTATCTTTATCGCTTTATTTATTTAATTTTAACCGTCGATCTTACTCTATTTTATATTAAATGATCATCCGATTCCATAAAACAAATATTCTTATAATGAAAAAAAAAAGTATTTCAATAATACTATTTTTCGATCAACTTTTAAAACGCAATAAATAATGATGTTTATATTTTTTTTCTATTTTGTATTTTTTTATGTATCGACAGATTTTATAAAATGTTACTGTTAAATTTTGATATCATATATATATATATATATATATATATATATATATATATATATATGTTATCAGTATGTGTGTTATAAAAATATTTGATAAAAAAAATTCATATAAATTTTATTACTCAGATTGACATCTGTGTGCCACTCAAAAAATAACATTATTATAATTTAAGTCGTTATTTAGAAATATAAATTTTTGTACTAATTGTTATTGCAATAAAATATTAATTAAAAATCAGTATATTAAATGATTTTAATTTATTTGATATCTTACCTGTTTCTTTAGTAAATTTTATTGATTTATACTTTTTATCTGCAATATATTGTAATTTTATTCAATCTAATATTTTTAAAATTGTTCTTCAATATTACTTAATAAATATTTTCAAGCACTTATCGGTTTTAAAACGTTTAACACTTTTAATAAATTACGCACTTTTTTTTCTATATATATATCATATAAATGTCAGCAAGTTATCAAGTGTTAATTTTGTGGTTTTTTTGTATTTCCTTTTTTCGATAACATTTTATTTTCTTGTCATTTCACACGACAATAGTATATAAATTATAATACATATCGCAGAGAAATTATCTAATCAATATAACTTTTCCATAAAAGAAAAAAAATCATAATAATTGTATTAAATATTTTTTTAATCATTCTTCCTTTTATTCTTCTTAAAATTATTCATTTTTCGCTTTGTGTTTTTTTTTTATAAAAATTGATCTTCGTCAAGTAAAATTACGATTTGCTTTTCCAATTCAACTATTTGAAACGTTTCTTTAAACGTTAAATATTTTATTTAATTTTTGTTATTGTATTGTGGTAATTATAAATATTCAAAATATATTTATTTTTATAATCATTTTTTTTTTCATTTAAATAATATTTAATCAAATTTAATAATCTTTTTATAATAATGCAACGAACATTTTAAAATTAAATTCTCCTTCAACTCTATATTCAATAAATCACCAAATAAAAATAAATTGCAGTACAAACTTGATTGATATTTATTTAAATAAATTTAAAATAATACAATTATATTATATTACACAATGCGTCAACGTTTTATACGATGATCGTTATAATTGAATTTCATCATTTTACAACACAGAAGACAACAAAATGTCATCCTATCCAGGTCTTGATAACTCAATCGGTTTTACCATGTGTCATGGTGTAAATTTGGTATCATGGATATTCCTAACAGGTTAATAGTTGGCATCGAATTGATGTCGTAGAAGAAATCTATCCATGCTAAAGAACTTATATTATTATTAAAACGCTCATTTATATGATATATATATATATATATATATATATATATATATATATACATATATATATATATATATACATATATATATATATATATATATATATATATATATATATATATATATAACAGTGTTCATGCTTGAACCTTTATTTTCTTTTAGTACGATCTTGGTATGAGTCATCGCATATAATATTGTCGACACAGATGAAAAAGACGATTGTATTCATAATAGCGTAAAAAATCGATAAGTTCATAAGTCGTATATTTTTTTTATGTGTTTACCGAGAATCCGACCTTGGTCCGCTAAACGATTCTTGGCTTCCTTCCTTCCTATATCCAAGAATTTGAGATTATGTTGGCTCATCGCCTGTTTATCTTCCAGAAGAAACAAAAAAAAAATATATATGTGACATTCAATAATAATGGATAAATGCAGTCGTAATATTGTTAACAAAATAAAAATAAAAACTTTTATATTTATAAATGATAGATATCTAGAGCGTTGAAATAGAAAATATAAATCCATTCAATTCTTATTTTCGAAACATTGCTTTACTGTTTTCTGTATTTTTTTTTTAAATGTGATAATATTTATTTTTATAACTTAGATCAATATTATATTATGATAATCAATGTGCTTGCAATAAACCACACATGTAGATGTACTATATTAGAATTTTTTCAATATTTTTATTCATCGGATATCATCCTTTTTTTTATAAACAATTATTTTATTTTAAAAGAATCTTTTTTTTATGAAATAATAGTACGATGTTTTTATTATAAACCGATAAATATGTATAGTAAACAATCAATATAACTATTTACAAAAAATACAAGCTATAATTATTTGATGAATAATTTTTTCATGTTTTAACTTGTTTCCAAATTCAAGAAATAAAATTGCAAAATTTGTTCGGCCTTATACATTTTGCTCTTATAATAAGAATTTTTGAAATTCTCACTTTAAAAGAAAATGTGATATATGAAAAAAAAAATTAAATTATGTAATCTATCGTGCGTGTATCTGATAATTCCGATTCGATATACGATAACCAATTGGAACACCGTAATCTCATCTGTGCACAAAATCACTTGTCATATTTTACTAGAAAAATCTATATGTTTATACTGTAAATGTATTTATATCGGCGTAATTAAATTATTATATTATTATAGAACTATCTAGTTTACAATATATCGAACACACTTGTGCCGTTTGACATCTGAACGTCTTGTATAAAAGTTTTTACGGAATAATAACGAATACCGAGAATCGGTCGATGGACCGCCATTAGCTGGTTTTACGATGACGTCACTTCTTTACGTCTGCCCACGTCGTAATTTTTTTGGAACGTTCCGCACTTAATTTTTCTTCTGAAAAGAAAAAAGCCAAAAAAAAAGAGAAAAATGAACGACTCTCGTTTCTCGGTAAAATCGATTTTTCTGTACACAAACATGAAAATATGCGCGCGAACATTTTTCATGTGCATATTTTGAATTCCTTATCTCACGCCATATATCCGATATGTAAAACACGATGAGGAAAATGATCGTTCGTAATCGATTCCGATTTCTTGGATTTATTCTCTTTCGCTTCGTGACGATGGTCTCCGTTTACGTACAACGACTCGTTTCCGTTGTTAATTATTCCTAGAAACGATATTCATTAAATAAAGATCGTGCCATCATGCGTTGTATATGAGATCAATAACTAATTGACATCGTTATTTTATTGTAGTCGATGATTGATTTCGTTAATTTCTTATGTTGTTTTTTTCTTCATCAATTAAATCAGTATTTTTTATAAACTTCACTATAGAATGTTCCATTTTGAAATGAATGACTCATCGACAATTAGTACATTTTTATTTAAATATTTATAGTATATTTTTTATGTAATAAAAAGTTTTTTTACCATCTTTTATATTTCATAAATCCTCTAAATATTTAATATAATAATAATAATAAATTTGTTTAATGTAAATTTATAATTCATTTTGGTATTTATTTTCTAAATTTTTAGTTTCTTAGAATCGAAAGTTTCTCATCTACCCTCTTATAATAAAATTTTGTAATTGGAAATAATTTCATTTTCTGCATATCTTATCAATATTAGATATAATTTTCTATTATTTTAAATAATACTTCATTTTGCAATGAAAAATTTAGACTGCGAATGATAATATAAATTTATTTACTATTTTTCTTATACAGTTTCATTTCAACTTTTTAATATTAGAATAAAAGTATTAAAACGATCATATTATATTTATAATATATGCGATGTATAATCTGTGAATTTCAACAAATAAATTAACAATAAAATTTAGGCTTCTATACAATTATATTTTTGAAATTACTTTGATTATTATTTTTTTAATGAAAATAAAATACAATATAACAGAATTTGATCTTAATATCTAGAAAACGTTTAATATTTATTTATATTGTAAATATTATTACTAATTGCCATGATAAAAACATGCTTACGTAATTTATGAAAATAACATGTAGTTTTTTTAAAATTTATTTAACGATCTTTAAGTTCAAAATTTTAACCGGTTATTATTTTTTTATTTATAAATAATTTTATTTATAATAATTTATAATATATATATATATATATATATATATATATATATATATATATATATATATAATAAAATAAAATGTCATTTCATTTTATAAAATATTATATTATTTTTAAACCATTATATTATATTTTAAATTAGTATTTGATAATTAAAAAAAATATTATCTAATAATATACATGAGTCACATTTTTTTCATAGTTATGATTTTTTATGTATAAATAACAAACATAACTATTATTATTCTTATTATTAATTTATATTTTAAAATGTTTTCTAAAATAAAATTAATCAAATATTGTTATCATAATGTGCCAAGTTTGCTATTTATTATCTACTAATATTTTCAATAATTCCTTTTACAAATGCCGTGATTCATAAGTTTGTAGATAAATGTTATCTGATTAAAATCTACCACTGTTTTCACTTCAAAAGAATTGACAGGTTTGTTTCTAAATAATTTTCGATGTAAACTTTTAGAAAGTATATTTTTATGGCAAATACTTCAAATTGAATTTTACTATTATATATTAAACAATATTTAATCAAAATATAATATTGTAAAATCTCTCTATTCTAAGCTTATTTATCACTTAGATACTTTTTATTTAAATACTTTTTTCTAATGATTTCAATTTGTTGTCTACAAGTATAGAAAAGAATCATTTCTTCCCTATTTTTATGATTTTTTTAGTACAAAAAAACAATTTTGTTTACATCAAAGAAATATACAATTTCTGTTGGTATGAAAACTATGAGGATATATATATATATATATATATATATATATATATATATATATATATATATATATATATATATATATATATATTATATTCAAATGGAATCGTTCAAATTCACCGGTATTTTCCGGTATTTAGAAGATTCTATTATATTTTTATACGAAATTATTCCTGGAATTTTTTGAACGAATACATATTTTTAAATGGACGTTAATTGACATTGCGAAATATTAAAAAAAAACGAGATGTTTATTATTATTTTTATATTCATTCGACGGAGGAATGTTTAAATGTTTTACGACGAATCAAATTTTATTTTATGCAGTCATTTCGAATTTTAAATGCAAAAAAAATAATATAATTTATAATTTTTATTTTATTAATGAATAAATAAAGTTGTAAAAATATTTTTTAAATAAATATTAATTTTAATCGTTATATATTTGATATTTTTTAAATAGTCGACCATATTATAAACACAGTTTGAGGAAAATTTATTCTATATTTTTAAATTTATATATATATAAAAAAAAATTGATAATTTTGTTTGATTTTTTTAGTTGATAATGAAATATATATATATATTGATTATTGCTATAAATATTCGAATTTTTATATTATAGGATGTGAATGATATTTTTTTGTTATTATAAATATTTATAATTTCATCATGAAATCGTCAAATGATGCAATCGACAATATTTTATACCAAATGGTAAATTCGGAAGTGGAACCGTCTTCCTGGGATGTTCTAGTAAAAAAAAAAAAAAAAAAAAAAACGAGTTCGAACCAATCGAAAACATAATGGGAAAGTTTTTCGTGGAAATCGTAGTACATTATTATTATATAGTGATTTATAGTGGACGGTGAGCGCCATACGGTGGCGGTGTCCACTTTTGCTAAACTACACACTCCCCACCACTGGCGTCCGACCTTGCCGCGGCAACAAAACCGGTGAGCTCGCTCGGTACGCGACCAGTTGATAAAGTTCCGCCGCGCGCGCAGTGGTGGCTCGTTTCTCGGTTACAAAATATATAAAGTTTTGTTTTTCTTTTTTTTTTTTGCCCGACCGGTGACTCATCGATCAGATAACAAGTCAGTCTATCTGAGGTGTGACTCACGGCCTCGGAGGCACACATTTTTTTTTTCTTGTGCCAACGGGCGAGGCTTTTCAAAAGTCCCGCGATGTCCCAGCTCGTGCCGTTCACGCATTTTTCTGTTGATTTGGACGATTCTTTAATGTATAATAACACAATGTTTGATTGGAAAAGTGATCATCTCAAGAGGAACGATAATGTGAGTATTTATTTATTTTGATATAATATTTATTAAATCGAAAAATACTATGAAATCATTGATTTTTGAATAGTTTTTTTAACTGTTTTTATTATTTATATATTCTGTACTTATATTTTTATAATCATTGTTTGTATGAAAAATACCGCGAATATGTAAATATTGTGCCGCTATATTTAAATCTAATATTTTATTTGCAATCATTATCAACATATGAAACATTCGACGGATGACATAAAAAAATAATAATAATCGTCTCGTTGCAAAAAAAGCCTGGTCTATTATTATATATATATAACCAGATAATGAAGTCGCGTGCAAACATTACTCACTTCTTGTTTTATTATTGTTATAAAACTATCTAATCGCTTCGAAAAAAAAATCCTTTTTTCCATAAATATAAATATTCCGGACATGCGTCAAAAAAAGGATTTATCGCTACTTTTTTTTGCAAAACGATAATAACCAATAATAAAGCGATTCTAACCGCGTTTAGAACGTATATATACTTGGAATCGCAACAATTAACCTTGGATTACTAACCTTAAATAATATTGCTTATTCTTGTATTGGAAAGTTAAAGTAGGTAATTGATTGAACGATATTGCGAAATTGAACATGGATCAAATCTAAATTTTAACATTTATTTTCCATTGAATTTTCTTTCAATGATATCCAGTTAGAGTTATATTTTTGTTAGCTGACGTGTCGTTTTACATGACATGTTTTATTTTTCTTTACATTTTCTAAAATCGTCTGAAAAAATGCAAACGAGAGTTTCTTAGAATTATATGTTTTTTTACGGATAATATTTACATAGTAAATAAATACAGTTCTTACTAGCATCATATGCGTCATTCATTCATATAATTTATTTATTTCAACACCTGAATGTGAACACAAATGGTATAATATATATGTACGATTACGTTAATTTTGAATTAACGATAATTTATTCATATTTTCTTAATATGTAGTTTTAATTAAAAACTGTGCTTACTACGTTTATAATTAAGTTTTTAGCGTCCCGCATAAAATGTGTTAAAAATACTTTCGTCTGAATAAGCAAATTTTCCCGTTTTTTTTAACCCCATTCGTTAAATTCACCCTTTTTATGCACCATAAAACATATATTTTTTTAGTCATTCTGTAATCTACAAAATCTATAAAAAATATCGCTATAGAAACCTTATTATAATATACATTTTTTTATAAAATTGATTATTTTTTCACTATTTTATTTTTTTATATCATTTTTGTGCAAATCGATTTTAACTACGATTTACTCAATTTTTATTTTTCATGTAATATTCAGTATTAATTCACAAAAAAATGCATAAATACGAAATACTATTGTTCCTTAAAATGGTCATAAGGTTCATATTTATGAATATTTTTAACGACTTTCTTAATTAATTCATAATGAACAATAATAACTCCAAATACATATTGAAATATTATGAATTCAAAGGTATAAAGTTAATTATTAAAAATACATTTTTTTTCTACTAAGAATCATTAACCTTTTAAATACCTCGATATTTTCAAACTTCATAATTAAATTTTGTTAACTTTTCATGTTGCCATTGACATACTTTTATTTTTGTAGGTAAAATTCCTATATTTACATTGTTTTATATATGAATTATATTCCGTTACATAATTATTAATTTTCTTTGCTTTCTTCCTGATGACTAAAATCCATGAATGTATATAAATATTTTTAAATGTATGCAAAAAAAAATGTAATAATAATTATCCTATAAATAATACCGATTGACGCAAATTAAATTTGTAATGTTAATTAAAATCATCGCAACAATACAATTTCCTTGTAATTTTTAAATAACGTTTTATTTCTCTCTGTGCGGTTTTTCATTCATTAGATTAATTTATATTACGTATGAAATTGTCCTCGTCTTTTGTCACGGACCTGTGTATTCAACTATCGTTCGCGGTCGATTCAAATTCAATTCCAAATTGAGATTTCTCTCATTGTTTCGATATGCATGTAAAATTGTAATCGTTTTGTTCTTGTAATGCACGTGCATTATTTGTTGTGGGCGTTGTGTTTGTTTATTCGTCGACATATTTGCCGTTGAATATTTTATCTGAATATACTGTATATGTGTATATTGTTTTTGAAATGAACCAAGAATGCCTATTTAATGTACCACTTTAATATTTAACCCGTTAAGGGACACGTTAACTCCGTTTTTATACTTCATACTCTTAAATTGTAAATACTAATATACTTTTTTTATAGTAATAATGACTCACTAACTAAAAACAAAAACAATAATCTAATTAAAGATGAGGTCATCGAACTTTTTGTTACTCATTATTTAATAGATAAATCATTAGCTATTATTATGTGATTTACTATAATGTTTATTTTCCTTTCTTAGTGTTGACATTATTATGTTTTGCAATAATTATGTATATGAAATTTTAAAAATATATAGAATTATTAGCGCACAATTTGATGATCTTCGACGGGATATATCTTGAGAATTTTAACCATTTTTGGCAAAGAAAATATCACCAATTCGGCTTATGCTAATGCCTAGTGTGATTCAGATGACGTGGGTATACATAATTCAAATGCTGAGACATTTTAAAGTTTTGTATTTTGCTGCTGCCCACTCGTTTAATCGTTATTCGCTCGATTCGTGTTTATTATAAAACCTTGGAATTTCTGCCGATTTGTTGATACTGACTGAAATTGTTCAAAACGGAAGTTGTAAATTTTTTTTCCTCAAACACTTGAAATTATAGCCGACGATGATAAGAAAATTCTCATTATGTTCACACATGTTTTCTACAGGTGCTGCTCGGTTTGTATGCGTTTTTTTTTTCTTTCATCACGAAATTACGTCATCGACTCGATAAAGTGCGACATATTTTTTATTTTGAAAAACGCCAACCATCTGTGTAAATTTTAAAATTCTCAGTTTTTTTTCTTGTACATATATAAAAACGGCAATTAAACGATTTTGATTACACGCACGTTTTTCAACTTGAAAAATGTTCACGGTTGCAATTAATTGTGCAACGTCGACTTTTTTTTTTTTATTTTCACCGTCGAGTTCCTGTTCGGATCTATGTAATGTAAGCGGATGTACCAGATTTTTCAGTTCGCTATATTATATAATTCGATCGAAGCAAGTGAATGAGATATATATGCGGATGTTCATCGGCGAAATCGTGTCAATCGGACGACATTTTCCAAGAAAGAAAATATATATATATATATATATATATATATATATATATATATATATATATATATATATATATATATATATAGAAATACTTTCCAAAAAAATGGCCTCCGGTGCGAAATAACGCATTGTCACGGCGACATTGCCTTTTTTTTAAATGTCGAACGCGCAATCTTCGAGAGATGATGATGTAACTGGAGTATCGTCTTTCTCTCGGATAATTGGAGTCAAGTGAGCACTGCTAATTGTCAACTGCTGAGGTCAATTAGCCGGATGCACCACTTGTATTCCGTGGGCGTACGTTCATTTATCCACAGAATGGACAGAGGGGGAAGGTTTGTGCAGGAAATTGATTTGAACTCGCCAGGTCAACAACTGTGGATCCCAAGACGTGTGGTCACACACATAATCGTCTTGTAGATAATGACAATTGATTGGTGAAACCGGTTGCTCGATCGTGTGCGTTTTCGTGACGCACAGTCATAGAAAGTGACCATCATCTATGACGATGTTAATTTAAATTGGTGTTTTTTTTTTATTTTTCAAGCGTTTAAACGTTTTAAAAACAACTTATTCTAGAATACAAATAGCTTTTTGAGTCGTTTTAAATATAAATGAGTTCGTTTTGTTTTTAAAAAATGAAGACTGTAACATTTAAGTTTATAATATGCAACAAAGCACTTTGTTGTCAAAAATACTTGTTGAATTTCGAAGTCAATGTCCTGTATAATATTTCAAATTATCATAGAAGAAATAACATGAAAAAAAAATCTGTATTCTAATATTTTTGATTATTATTTTTTTAATTAACAAATCCACTTTTGTATATTTTTCCTTTAAGGTTTATAGAAATTCTGAAACAAGGAAAATCTTTTGATAAAATTTGAGTTTCCAATAAATTCCAAAAAATTCCTAGATTTTGTCATAAGTAGCACTTTTCTGCGGTCGCGTCTGAATAAAAATGATTGAGGAAATCTTATATCTGAAATCGATCTGATGTTATAATATTGTAATATTCGAAGAATTTCCGAAAGAGACGCTCGTTTTTTTTTTTTTTTTTTTTTTTTTTCAAGAAAAACTCCCAAGGTTTGTTCGGAGAAGAAGAGAAACCGGCAGACTCGTCTCTCCCCACATCGTCAGATCGCTTGTGATTCTCGGTAACGATGACGCATAGCGCGTGACGTCACCGCGCGATGACGTCACCTTCATAATTCGCGGAATCACCGCTCGGCGCTACCGTCGCCGATGTCGCATCGGTCTCCAGGAGTGGTAAATCGCGAAATCGAGGTCGATTTATCGCCGTTCTCTATAAGCGCACGTTATAAAATCGCTTATGGATAAATATATATATATTAAATGCGCTTTACTTTCGACACGACTTTGGGTTTTTCCGAACGCGTCAATGCGAATGTACGGCGGTATATATAATATGCACGCGCGTTGCGTTATAATCGTGTTGGCTAGTGTAGTAATATTTTTTTTCCTCTCGCATTTTATGAATGAAATCAACGTATATGTATGATGTATGTGTGCATGTATATATTTACGTGTGTTTAGTCTGCAGTGTGTTATATAAAATTGATATTCGTGGAAATTACGCTATTATTTAATAAGTTTGCGACGATCGACTTTATGAATGAAACGATTTTATTATAATAATAATTATAATTGAATAATTATTTTTATATGTAACGATTGCCAAATCTTATTTATTTATATGATTCCATTGATATTAAAACTTGTTCTTTATATTTGTAAAAATATTTCATATTTAAATTTAAAATATTTATTATGTTCCAAAAAATAGATTAATGTTTTAATAATTTGATAAAATTTAAACAAATTCACCTTAAATAAAGCGTGCAATAAAATATTTTTAAGAAAATCACTATTTTGTATTTTCCCCTATTTTTACAATGAATTTGTTTTATTCATTATCAATTTAACGGTTATCTTATCTCGATTTTTATTAATATCTATAATTCATATAAATATACATTGATTTTGATCAATACGGATAACTTTATCGATATTTTTTTCGCATACAAAAAAAAAATGTTCACGTATCCCTGAAATAAAAAACGCACCTCGCGATTGTCGGAAATTGATAATTGTTTTTATCAATACCATGAATATTTTTATGAACTTGTTTCGCGTTTACGCCAATAGAGGACACCGCGTTAACAATTTCGTCTTCATATTTTTATTATTTATTAATTGATATCTTTATTTTTTTTTAATTCTACAGAATTGATAATTTTGTTATGTGCAGGTGCGCTCAAGATATAATTCTATCGTCAGTAAATACAAACAATCGTTAGAAAATTTTCTATTAAAAAAAATTCCTATAATATATAACGAATAAAAAGACGTCCATTAACGATAATAAAAAACTGTTTTAATCTTTATGGTCTTCTCGTGACTTTTTCGTATCGTCAAAACATTCTTTTCGATGCCCCGTAATGTCACGGCAATTAACCGTTTTTTTTTAAATCGTTTCACGATAGTTTTGGAAGGTTTTTAAAAATAGGTGTGTTAAATGATTGTGAGGTGAAGTGCTTTTTTTAGTATCTTTTTTATTCTTCAATAAATATACTATATAAATAACTCGCATCATTCTGTATTTTTTCAGCTATTTGTTATTCAATTGTTAGACTAAAACGAAAAAAGGAAATAATATAGAAAAAATATTATCATAAAAATATAAAATAGATATTTATCTGAAATAATTATGTACATTTTTAAATAATTACAAGTTTTGTATTATGTTAAATATTGTTATTATTTTATACATATAAACATATATAGAATTCTACTATAATAATAATAAAATAATGGTCAACGTCAGCAATCTAGTATGTCGCGCAAGAGGAAGAAAAACGCTCTTTGTACCAATAAAATACACAACTCAAGTGACTAATTGAAAAGAAAAACTCGCTGAACCGTTATCCAAATATGGAAACTCAAAGGTTTTGCGACCGCATTGTTTCGCACATTTTATTTTCTAAAAAAAAAAAAAAACAATATTTTTTCATCTTCAATCATATTCGATTGTGCTCATTTTCTGTTTAAACAAGAGTCTTTGTCCTTTTCCTTTGGGGGGCAAATATAATGCAGTCATCGTTCTCGTTTTCGTTTCCAATATAGAGCCCCGCCGCTTCGGTTTCCCAATCCGGCTTACGCCAGTATTATTTTTGGTCCTGTTCGCAGAGTTCCTTTGTTTTTTCGATTGACCCTACGCGAAGTCGGCCTCGTAAATAACGAACCATTTCTAAACTGCCACACGTTTATAATAATTACGAAGCGAATGAACTCGAATTTCAATAAAGGCACAAAACGGCAAACGGTTCTCTTTATATAGCGAGCAAAAACTCACGGGTTCTCCGGGTATAAATAAGCGAGAACCGCCTATTTCAAAACTCCCACATGAATATATATATATATATATATATATATATATATATATATATATATATATATATATATATATATATATATATATACTATAAAATTTCCCCCCTTTTTTTTTCACAAATTCATATTATAATCGATCCTCTTAATGAATTTTTATCGATGCGGGTGAATTGTGCCGTTAATTTAACTTGCTCTCTACTCTCTCCCCTGCGTTGTTAGTTAGTAATTCCAGAAAAACTACCCACAGTTCAACAGTATCCGTCGTCGTCGAAGTACAAAAAAAAAAAAAAATAACACTATTTCACCTTAATGCGCAATCGAATAATATATATATATTTTTTTGTCTAATATTACCTGAGTAGACCTTATCTTTTTGTTTTCGTGTGGGGCTCATTGACGTTCTATTAGTCGATCAACGTTCGTTCATTGTCTTCGATTCTTGTTTACATTGTACGTGCAGATAAGTATCGTTTACCTGTTTTGTACATATTTTTTAGAAAATGTTTTTTTTTTTAATACTTATTTAATGATCTCAACACCAGGAAATGGTGTATATATGTAAAATAATATAAATTTTTCTCGTTCTTTAATCGTTTTCATTTTATTATTACGATTTTTTTCTTTTAACAAAGGACATTTTTTTCATTTGCGTGCGTCGCGATAATCGCGGTTAACCTTTTTCCGTTTTCGGCAATAAATCGCATGACCACAAAGTAAATCTTTCAACATTAACCACTTTATATAAATTTGTATGTGTGTGTGTTTATATTAAGGTGAATTATGTCGTATTTCTACTTCTGCTTAATTGGTAATAGTTTTAAGAATCAATATCTACCTGATTAATTGGAATTTTACGCCAACATTTGCCTTCAAATTGAACAGTCCTTTTTACATACATTTTAGATCTGCTCCATAAATATATTTTATACATTTTTTTTCCACATTGACTTGCTATAATAAAAATGTCATCTTTTGCCTTATACAACTATTCCACTAACAATTATTATTGTTTCTTCCGTATATCTTTTATTTCTTTCTTTCGCATCTTAGATACAATCAAAGCGATTTTATTTTCTATCCGAGGCCGCATTCGTTTTACATACTGAAATCGGTTAATAAATAAGGCATTTAATTAATATATTTTATTATTCTGGGAAATTTTATTATTTATTGACGTTTTGCAGTTCTTCGAAAGCCGCATCCAATTTACATAATCTTTTTATTATTATTTTCGTTACATTGCACAAAAAACGCATTGCCTTTTTTTCACCACGAGACGGTATTAAGGCGGCAAACCGGCGACCAGGAATATTTTTATTTATTTATTTTTTGCCGTATTTTAATATTATTTTTATTTCATACGCAACATTAAATATTGTACGCTTATTACATATACATGTTGACGAATATTCTCGTTTTCGAAGCACAATAACAAACAATGTAAAAATGTTAAGAAAAGGAATCACGTACAACTCAAAGGATTCGTTAACCTCTCGCCTCGTTTCATGCAAAATTTCGCTATTGTTTTTCGTCAAAAAAAAAAGAAAAGAAAAAAGAAAATACAACGAGCCATTGACACTTTTATCCAGTTTCACCGCGCCTTTTCTGTCTTTTTTTTTTAATATATTATCGTCATAAAATTTCGTTATGCTGTATATATACATAGTTAGTTAAAAAGAATCTTTTTTACGTCTGTCATTTGTTTCTTTCAAGGGGTCAGTAGCCCCCTTCTGCATTGACATGAAATGCATCCGTGTCACATGATATCAAAGATGACCCAAAAAATCTTTAAAATCATAATTATTTATATATTATTGTGAAAAAGAAAATGTCGAAAGCTATTTATAAATCTTAATAGATAATATTAATAATGAAACTATTGTTATAAAAATTAACAATTTACGCATCCATGGCAATTATCGTTTATAAACATAAACATTTATGAAAAATTATATTCGATAACATTTACATTATATATATATATATATATATATATATATATATATATATATATATATATATATATATATATATATATATATATATATATATATATATAACACAGGACACTGTTAATATATATAAATATAATATTTATTTATTTTGTATAATAATATTATTTGATAATTATTAAAAGTTGTGTTTTTTTTTAATGCGAGGTCGTTGCTTCGCGATTGTTCTTTGACTTGTTGGAACCTGCGACGTCATTTAACATCATCATCATCATCATTGCATTCGCTACAAAGAATGCATTCATGCGATATTATTTATTTATTTATTTGTTCGTTTTGTGTTCCTTTTTTTTTTGCAATATTTTAACATACCGGAATTTGATATGAGAGCTTATCTATAAAATTACATTTTTTTTACATACATACATACATTTGATGTCCTCTATTTATAATAATCATTAAACGATTTATATTAAAAAGTACAATATCATATATAATCGTTTTATAATCTGAAAATATTTTAATCTTTTACACTGTTGTTATCTGGTAACACATCGGTATTTTAAAAATTTTTGTCTCAAATCGCGAAAATTAGATAATCATACTATCACGTATTCCAAGCATTTCTCTAAATTTTTTATGCATATATTGCAATTGCATATATTCGAAATATTAGCACAATATAATATATATATATATATATATATATATATATATATATATATATATATATATATATATATATACACACATTCGTGTTTAATACGGGCAATT
>JANIJI010000004.1:1247500-1392500 GCA_024500535.1 Leptonema lineaticorne | reverse complement strand
ATTATTTCGCGACCTTCATAATAGAAAATCTTTCAAAAAATATCGACATTTTTCAATGCGATCCTTTTATGATGATTTGACGCAGGACAAATATTTTTTTTCTTAGCATTTCTTAGCTGTCGCTGAAGAATAATAAACCGCAATTCCAAAGATATGAGTAATTCCAGTTTCTTTACACTTTAAACTGACCTATCACTAGGCACGTGCTTGCTATGAATCAGTTCCGGAATGGTGACGATGTACTAGTTTTTAAAAAAATATTTAATAGAGGATAAAAGATAAATTAAAGCAAAATACAGTTATGTCTGGCATCATAAGAATTATGCATAATATATTCTTTTTACAATAAAACAATACATTTTTAAGTATAGTTATGAATTTAAGACGATTTTCCAAAATCTGATTTATTTACCTGTAAACTTTGACAATGAAGTGAATCATTTTATTGTTTCTTCTATGATAGTTATTTTTTATATTATAATTATAAATATATTTATTACTCATGATGCACTGAGTCATTACTATTGACACATGTTGTACATATTTATATATATTTTTTAGATACCATGTTTCATAATTCGTCGTTTTTAAATTGAATTCTTTCGTTCTGTAATCGTAATGTCTCATCGTCTTGTATTCCAGGAAGCCGATTATTTGAACTATTTTAATATTAGTAATTGAAAGTTTGCACTGGTCGCCAAGTGTTTTTCGTAAGGGTTTTTACAGTTAAAAAATATTGTCTGAATTCGATGTATGTGTGTGTGTGTGTGTAAACATATAAACGTTGGTCGAGTTATCTCGGAAATGCCGGGCATTCTTCACGAGTAGCAGCAGACAGACGCCAGTGTACACCTCCATCTCTTCCACATCCGAGTATAATCGGTGTCACTCTTCATTTTTCAGCACTTTAATCGAGCGAATATGTTGTGAAGAGCAAAAAAAACATTCATTCCACTGTGTATAATGAATGTGTGGCGTTCGATCTTAGATAACAGGATCTTCGTGCCATCTCCTTGCTGCCAATGCCAGCATTGACGACTTCCAAACGATTGGACACGCCTTGTTTCATTGTTTTCCTAACACCTACCCATTACGGATAAACAATATTTATTTTTGAGCATGTAAATTAGAGGTGTTTAACGATTAATTCGACGTTTCTCCGTCTCCAAATCTGTTTTTCTTTCAGTCGTATTCAATCTTCTCGATTTGTTTCGGTAAATTTCGAACGTTTTCGTTCCCCCCTTGTCGATGAATATGAATTAAATTAAATTATAAAAATACATATATCGATTTTTTTATACCCTTTACAGTCGCGTGTCGTAGGCGTTTGGTAAACGGCGCCAGTTTTGGGGCAAAGACGCCTCTTCGACGTCTCGACCAGACGGCGTCGCCTTGCTCAGCGGAAATGCCTAAATATTGACTAAAAATTGTCCATAGTTCTCGCGCACTCGACTTTTTCAAAGCGGACATTCCACCCGGGTCCGTTTCAGATTCAAATTTCAGATTTTTATGTCTCTTATTAACATTTCTTTTTTTCCATTCGCATTAGTCGCGTTTCATCCTGTCACCCTTTCGAGAGCGCGCGCGATTAAATTTAAGCTTGAAGGGCAACCTCTGTCTTGCTTCTTGGTCCTGGGATTTTGCCAGATTTTCGCACGCGTCCAGATATCATTCCCGAGAACTAACCGTAAGATTATATATATATATATATATATATATATTTGTTTGTATGTATGTAATACATATGTATAAAAGACTCTTGTTGTTTTCTTCGTTGTTTTAGTCCTCTTTTGTTTCGTTTTTGTCGTTGTTTCAATTGCGCTCTTGGTTCTTTTATCGCTTGTCAGCGACGAAACGTGTCGTTCGCTCGATAATTCTAAATGTAAAACAGAACGTGCTCTAAACAAAGAGACATTTTCTTTCATTGTCGATCGTTTCCTTTATGGAAACTCACTCGTCCACCTAAGTATTTTTCCGTAATTCGAAACTACAGTTGTTTTGAACAAATTGAAACTTTTTATTATCATTACACACACACACACACACATATATATATATATATATTTATATATATATATATATACCATATATATATATATATATATATATATATATATATATATATATATAATTTATTTTATTTTTTTTTAAATTTTAAAAATTCGATTAACCTTTTTACGATTTTTATATGATATAGTGTGTTTATTTATTTTTACGTTTCGTATCCGTTTTTAACGTAAGTAATATTTACATGCAAGGTCTTCTAAAATAGTCGCAGTATTATTAATTTTAGAGGAGCATTTCAGAAGTTAAAACCCCAATGATGATGTTCATGATTATTTATATTTAGATATTGTTCAACGATGGCAAATTTTATATAAGCACTCAAGAAATTGAATGAGCGAAACCCCATTCGAATTGAAGGCGGACGGACTGCTTCGATCCACCCCGAATTTTTTCCTCGCACTTCCTCGTTCAGGAGGAGGGAACTTTTCGATTTTGTTAGGAAATTAGTCAATTTTTTTGGCATCAAGGGGGGAGCCCCTATGCTAATGTTATGAATTAATACCTGCTCTCGCACCTGGTGTTGGCGTGTCGCCAGAGTCGTGCGATCTGCCGGGGCTGGGGAGCGTGGGCGGCAAGGCGGCTGCCGCCCATCCGACATTACCAGAACCGCATATACGGCGCCCGTGCGCCGACACGAACGAACGAACACCACGAATCCGCCTTTTTTTAATATATACAACACACCGATTACACTTTTTATCATAATTATTAATATTGTACATTTATTAATCTTCTTTCGATCGAATATCGATATTTATAAAAATCGAGAATAAAAAATACACGACAAACGAAAGAAAAGCAACGATACATCATAATCGTTGCCCGCGTATATATTGAAAATTGTTAATATATTTTTTTTTAATCGACGACGCGACGGCGAAGTGAATAAATAATAATTAATTTGAAAAAAAAAAGAACACTTTCGACGACATTTTTTTTTTAATAATCGACTTTTCGAATATATTTTAAACGTGCATAAGAGAGAAAATGGGCGCCAATTTGGACGCATGCGAAATCGCGAACATTCTCGCCAAAGAACTTTGGCTGCATCAGGTACGAAACGTTTGAAAACCGCAATCGCAACCATTATCATCATCATCATCAACAATGTCCGTCTTCTCCTTCCCCTAATTATCACAATCGAATTACCCTTTTTTAATATATACACATATATATATATATATATATATATATATATATATATATATATATATATATATATATATATATATATATATATATATATATATATATATATATATATATTTTGCTAATTTCCGTGCGTGTGTATGTACGCGTTATTTAACTGCGCAATTCGGCATGGCAACACCGGACACGCGTATAAATATTTTGGCGTGCGCGCACACCCTATATTTAATCGGCAGATGCGCATGCGCATGCGCAATATGGGAAAGCTTTCGCGTTTTCTTCTGTTTTTTTTTCTTTCTGTCTGAAAGCTTTCAGATACATGCTTATGTCAAAAAAAATATAAACATATCCACTTGTCATTTTATACAATTTACCAAAGATATATTATACAAAAATTGCACGATGAATATTTTTTTTTATTTCAGCCAAATATATATATATATATATATATATATATATATATATATATATATATATATTATAAAAACTAATTATAATAAAATATAGTATTAGAAAGAGAATCGATTCCCAGAAATCCAATTACACTTAAAAATGATAAAACAGTTCCTAATTCGAAATTCGTTGAATTTGAATCATCAAATGGTGTGCAATGTTCCAGGCGTTCTCATCTATACATATATTTACTATAATGTTTTTATGTAGATAAAAACAGAATAAATGTTGTGTCTTCGTTATAAATAAGTGTATTTTTGTTTTTGTATTTATTTATGTTTATTTATTTTTTGTTACAGTTGGTCAATTTTGACGGTCTCAATTCAGGAGTACCCACTCGTACAACGGCTACGCTAACTCCGACCACACTCAGAAGCATCGAGCAAACTTTTATCGATCTTCAGCGTGAAAGCGAACCGCACTCCAACCAAGCAGGCTTTGTGCCTCCACCGATTGCGCCAAACTCTCTAGGTATATATATAGTTTCTTTCGTTTTACATTAAATGATTATGTTTAATTAGTGTATTATATTTTCGATTTATTTTTTAGGTGTGTCGCAAACCATTGGATTTGCCGGTGGATCTCTGAGAGTATCCCCGGGACCTGGTAGTAACAGTGGCAGTGCAGAGAGCGGCCCATCACCGTCTCCTGCATTGTCACCGTCTCCCACAATAACTCCGGCTCCGGTGCGTAGACGAGGAATGGGTGGTCGGCGTCCGGCCAATGCTCAGGTGTATTTGACACCTGAAGAAGAAGAACGGCGTAATGTTCGCAGAGAAAGAAATAAGATGGCGGCAGCCCGTTGCCGTAAAAGAAGACTGGATCACACGATGGAATTAGAAGACGAAACTAAAGGTTTAGAAAAGAAAAAGCAGTCTTTGCAAGATGAAATTAGATTACTTCAACAAAACAAAGAGGAACTAGAATTTATACTCCAAACCCACAGAGCCTGTTGTAGAATGCAGGCGAGAAGAGAAAATAGTCCACCAGACGTAAAACCGGATTATCAAACTTTAATAGTCACAGAAAAGAGGAATGAATTATATCCAATCGATGCAAACGACGGAAGTATTAGAATAAAGGAAGAAATACTTGAAACTCCTGTCAGCTTAGACAGCGATGTTTTCACTTCTCCTCAAACGAATAAAAGGTATATTTACTTTTAAAACTTTAATATAAATTATATCAGTTTACGAAAAATCATTTAAAATTTTTATTACAGTAGTTCATAGTTATATTGATAATCATTATTATTTTCTTCTTTACAGGGTTATGCTGTCTTCTGCTAATCCCCAAGTGTTACCACCTGTTACAACAGCATCTCAAAATGTTCATAAACCAAATCGACCAAATTTCTTGGATGTGCCACGTAGTATAACTCCACAACAATCTCACAGCCTTAAAAACAACGGCAACTTGAATATGGTAGCCGGTGTTGACATAACGACACCATCGAACGGAATACCGTTCAACTTCGAAAGCTTGATGGAAGGTGGCACCGGCTTGACACCCGTACAGCCATGTGCAACACAGCAGCAGAAATCTCAACCGGAAATAGGATCTCCCGACACAATGAATTCAGCTAAACTTGTTAGCCTCTAAATATTATTTTTTCCTGTAATTTTTATTTAATTTGTAACAAACTTAACTTCGAGTATTTTCACATCCCCCTTTTTGTGCATTTTTTTTAGAGCTATGATATTTTCTAAAAAGAAAGATGTCTTATTAATATATTTTAAAATATATTAGAATAAAATTTTATTAGAATGTTACTATTTCTTTTCTTTTTTCTTTGCTAATTTCCACATTTTTCTTTGTTTAGAAAAAAAAATAATATGAAAATCATAACTTTTATTTCATTTCTTTTTTCAATTTTACAGGGACATGGCATTAAGTAATTGAAAGGGTGGTTACACGTACGCATTGTGTTTATGAATTTTTTCGAAACATGGGTGTGACATTTCACCACAATGAAACTACTGTAATAACGTGAAATCATTCTATGAATGTATTGTAACTTGTGTAGTATTCGTTTTTAATTTTAATTATATTTAACTTTTAACTATATATAAAATATATATATATATATATATATATATATATATATATATATATATATATATATATATATATATATATATATATATATATATATATATATATATATATATATATAAAAGAAAAAAGAGAATTGTGAGCGAATCAATATGTATTTAATACTGTATAATTTTAATTATAATAACGCTGCTAATTTTATTTTTTATTATATATTTTTTGCTATTGTTTAAATTATGAAATTTTATATATATATATATATATATTTATTTTTATTTTATACAAATGAAGATGAATTTGAAATAAATATTTTGTTATCGTGTTGAGCCATGAAAATGTAAAAAAGGCCACTGCTTAATATGAAATTCGTCTTTGTATGTATGATTAATAATCGAAATCTTTGAATTAATGAGAAAAACTTGATAATCGAAATTTATAAAATAGCAGAATGTTTCTAGTTTTTGCTCATAATTAGTGAATATATCCCATATTTAGATGGGATGTATATATTATTATTATTTTTTGTTATTTTAGCAGTGTGTTTATTCGAAAAATTTATAAAAGTGATAAACGAACGATTCACATTCATATATTTTGTATGAAAATAAAAATATACTTTTGTATTCATGATCTTGAATACGTATTAAAAATGCTCAAAATTTTATAATAAATATATTTTAAAACAATTTTTATTTTCTATACATATAAATATATAGAAAAATAAATATAAAAAAAGCAATGATACGATTTATAATATATATCTTAATTAAAAAAAAATACTTTGTAATATTCCAGATGAAGTGAATAAATTAAGTCATTTATTGAAATAAAATATAATAATATGTGATGTTTGATAATATTTAAATGATACTTAATTCTCATGAGTTGAGGCCTTAGAAAATACACCTAAAAAAAAGATGTGCTTGTATATTTTTTAAAAAAAGATTAACATAAATTTGTAGTTTTGATTTTAATTTACGATTCGATATGTGATATATCTTGGCCATGTTTATGTTAAATTTAATGTATCGTATGTTAAAACAATTTACCCGATTTATGTCGTCTCCTAGGTTTTCGCATCTGTCCAGAAGAAGTCGCATTCTCGACAGGTTTTCCATTCGAAATATTGGGAATGATAGCCATTTGTTAATTTGACCGGTCTTTTTCAAGCTAGTCAAAATAGTACAAAAAACGCCATTTGCAAAGCAAAAGTGAAAATTATCCGGAAATTCCCTATTTATTTTTTTAATGAAAATACGACGTAAAGAATCGATTCCATTATCGCGTAGCTTCATAAGCAGAATTAATTATCCTGTAGTTATGTAATTTTTAAATAAATTTTACATTTTAGATTTTTTTCCAAACCAAATATAATATAATTATATACTTCATTGTTCAGCAATATATTATTTAATTAGTTTTAATTATATTATTATATTGTTTGTGAATGTACTTTGATGGATGATTATAATGACATATTATTTACAATACGCTGAAATTAATTCTGGTATTCAAACACTCGAAAATTGATAAATATATATTGAATATTACTCGTGTATTTTTTGTGCTGATTATTATTATTTTTTAATATATATATAAATTACATTTAATACAGAATTGAATGTGTGTGCTTTATTTACTTATAGTGATCTCTTTTGATATAAGACAATATATTTAATATAAATTTTAATAATAAGATTATTTTATAGAATACGAAATGATTATAGAGTATTACTTCTACTGCTTATTAATATGAATTTTAATATATATATATATATATATATATATATATATATATATATATATATATATATATATATATATATATATATATATATATATATATATATATATATATATATATATATATATATATATATAGTAATTGTACTGATTATAATATATATTTTATTATGCAAATACCGTTTATACTATATGTTGTTTTTGTACACGAATGGATGCTTTTTTATATGAAATTTCGCTTATAAAAAAAATGTTAATAAGCAGTCGAACTTTTGCTATTATAAATTTTATATTGTAATATATCAGAGTAAATTTATATTATTACCAAGTAATACCGAAAATTATCAATTAGTTGTACGATTTTTTTTAGAACCAGAGGTCACTGTATATTTTATATGATAAATTATAACAATTGTGTGTAGGAAATTCACGGTTGACGCAAAGAATGTTTTATGAAATATATTCATATTTAAAAATTAAAGTTTGTGTTTCCTTTTTAATTCCCATATATATTTTAATTCATTCATAGCACCGTTTTTTTTACATACTTTGTAAGAAAAAAAAGATTAATATTTAATTTCTATGGTGTAATTATAACTGTATTATTTATGAAAGTGACACGTTTAACTTAAACACATTTTATTTCCACTGAATAATATAAACATAATAAATTATTTTATTATCGAATTTACTGGCTGACAATTCACATATAATTTATACATTTTTGCTTTGATACGCAGTTTTAGTTGCTTACATCGAATATTTAATGAATTAACAAAAAAATAATAATATTCCTCGATATCAATATTGACAATAATTGCTAATAAATTATATATTTATAACATGGGTATAGAAAATTAATAGTATCTAAATATAGATATCTAAAGTAAACATGTTTTATAGCATTGAAAATATATAAAACAAAGCATATATTAAAATTTATTTTCTGCAATAAATAGAGAAAAATATATCTGTTTATAAAGTACATTATTAAAACAAACACAAAAGAAAAAAAACCTTTTTATTAGATAGATAAAACGTTGAGTATTTAATAATAATGTACTGTTTGGATAAATAGATCAAACTCAGCAAAACTTCAATAATCTGGTATTCTAGTGTTTTTCTTTCATTATCATTATTATTACTACAAGATTGCACTAATTATTTGTTTATCGATTTATCTGGGTTAAATATTCTAATCGATTTTCAAACCACTTTCCAATTTCTAATTGAGTTGAAATATTGCATATTTGCTCACCCTCATTATATAAATCAATTAAAAGATCTATCAATTATTGATCAATTAATTAGTAGTAATTATTTAAAATTTTATAGCTACCACTATGTAGGAAAAATATTTTATATTTTTAATACAATTTATATTCTATAAGAATAAACTTATTTCTTTTCGATTATAGTCAATAGAGGTTTATTAAATTTGATTTTTACTAATAAGAGTTGAGGTTTTATCACAAAAAAAACAAACATGATTAATATTGTAAATTAAATTCTGAGCAATGAATTTTTTCACGTTCAAACAGTAATATTATTAAGATGATTAAAAATATTTTGCAATAAATTAAAATTAAAATGTATTTTTGCCACATCTGAAATAATTATATAATAGAAAAAAAATAGATCGAGATAATGAATCATAATTACAATGGATGGAAAAAAAATATATTAAAAGATCAACTGATATTGATAATATTGAAACACATATGTTTTGTGACAGATGTATTTTGAAAAATATATGTAATTAAAAATAAAAACTAATTTCGTAATTACATAACAGAAAAAAACTGAAATATTATTCGAATTGATAATATCGTTTTTTAAATATTTACATTTTTATTAATATGATGTAATTAATATTATACAGTAAATGTTATATGATGTAATTAATATTATACAGTAAATCTTATGTAATATTGTCAATTTATTTATTATATAAAATTTTAGACTAATCTGAAAATGATTAAATTTTTTAGTTTATGTCTTATATATAACTTTTACATCATATATAACTTTTACATAATGAGGTTAATAAGAAAGAGGTCATAAAGTTCCACTCGCCAGAGGGACATAATATAAACAGTATAAACATAGACATAATATAAACAGTAGGATACGTTCATTTGTCGCGAGTACTGCTTAGGATGTCTATATATTAGACATCGATAAGAATCAACAATCATATAGGTCATCTATTATATTAGTATAAATAAATATATTGTACTTACTTTATAAAAGTATTTTCATTGTTTTTATTTCATAGGAAATAATTACAAAGATGATAAATTAAAATTATGGGTGGTATCTACTGATATTACATTGCAAACAAAATATGTATTTTATGTCTCCGTATTCATAGTTAAGTTAGATTATTTATTGTAATTTATTAAGTATTCTATAGATTCTATAATATTTTTAAAAAATTATAGTATATATCGAAATCTCGTGATGGCGCCCGCTTCCGCCGGCCCTGTCCAAAAGCACTTTTTTTACTAACGCGACATCTCCTACTTTGAGGGCTTTTATAGAGAAATTGAACATGATTACGCAAATTATGAATGGAACAATTTTGATGTAGAATTTTAAGAATAATATTTTGTCTATGAACAACTTTTCACTCCGAGTGATAGTTTTTGAAATATGAGCGAGAAACTGAGAAAAAGTCAAATTTTGTGAGGTTTTCGGCAAATATGGGAAGAAGCTCCCTCCAGAGAGGATACTGCTTTTTGGATTCTAATTCATTTTAAAAATCTTTAGGTGTTTCTAAAAGAAATTTTTACACTCTTGCTATTTTTGTTCCTTAAAAATGCATTTAACTGCCGAAGTGACGCGAAAAATCGTCAGATCGAGTTCGGGAAAATTGTAATTTTTAGAAAACTGAAACAATTAATTGAAAATACAATAACTGATTATAATAGAAGAGGATTTTCTCTACAACTTTTTTCCTCTTCGATACCCACGTAAAATCGATAAATTTTGAGATAATCGTCGGCAAAACCGCGGAACGAAAAATTTTTGCCGAGAGGGCCATTTTAGGCCTATTTTTGAACGCTTTTTACAGAAAATTGGAAACAGTTACGCAAATTATGAACGATACATTTTATATGCATAATTTAATGAGGATTATTTTATTCATTGACACTTTTTCTATCCGAGCTATAGTTTTGGAGATAAATCCGGAAAACTAAAAAGTGATCGATTTTTTTGAGGTTTTTCGTGATTTTTGGAGGGAAGCTCCCTCTCTGGCGAGTGGAACTTTATGACCTCTTATTAACCTCATTATGTAGAATACATTTCCGGAAAAAAGTTCTGCACTCTCGACATCCGTCCCAAAATGTCTATTTTTACTGTATTAAGTGCACGTTACGAAAATAAGGACCCGTCGGTTAAAAGTGTGAACTTTTCCACACTTTATTTTTTTTTTAATAGTTCTTACTATATTTAAATTTATAAATTGTGAAACGACGAAATACTACTAACAAAAATTAATGAAAGTGCTGTGTAAAAGTTTTTATAATACGTATAAAAATTAATAATTCTCTCTGAACAAATATAATATAATATAAAATAAATATAACATATTATTATAATATCAACAATAATGAATGAGTTGTTGCAAGTGAGCATAAAATAAGCTGATATGCAACCAGTTTGACGACGTCCTTCTTGGGGTGAACTGTCTCCGCTATCTTTGACACGCTCGTTCTTCAATTTTTCTTTTAAAAATGTCACAATATCATACTGCTGTGAGTCGATTTTCATTATATATATACATATTAATCGATTTTTTTCATTAAATTTTCAAATTAAAGTAAAAAAAGACACTTTGTCTTCGAGTTTAATTTTCGCGCCAAATGAAAAAAACTTCATATCGTACATCGGCAACATATTTATATATAAATAATATATTTAATAAAAAATATAATAATTAATAATAATATATTTGGAAAATATCAATATCAATTGTTACAAATTACGTACATGTAGGTATTGCTAAATATTTTCTCGAAGTTTCTGAATGGCAACAATGTATGCAATATAACTTTAAAATTAGATCCTTTGTTTCCATTAGGAGTCTATTTTTTTTAATCAATTATTTATGAATAGAATGGTTCCTTTTTTTCTATTATATAAAAAAATCTTTGTACTACTCCTTCATATATATAGAAATGTTTCACAAGTTTATATTAATTATTATGATACCTACACATGAAATATTTAAAATGAAAATTTAATTTTTAAAAATCATGTTTAATTTTTGATAGATATATTTTGAAATAAATAATATATTTTTGCGATTACGAATTTTATGTGTTCTAGATGTATTCAGAATGTCGTGTCAGCATTAAGAAATTCGATTCTATTGATTATTATTTTGCGACTTACGTTATATGCATAACATTTTAAACAATGTTATCATAAAATAGTTTATTTGGTTAAATTTAAAATATAATTCTAAGAAAGCTGTTGAAAACATTTTTTAATTCCAGATTATTGTCAGAGATAAAGTCGTCATATTTATGAGAGAATCGTTTATCGATAGATAAGATAAATTATTTTCGTAGTCGTGTCAGTGTATTATATGTTCACATGTACAATAAATATGTTTTTTTTACAATTTTAAAAATTAAAATTACATGAATGATAAAAAAAGATAATGGCGATAACATTAGGGGTATGATATTCAAATTATTTTAATTTTATATGCGGTTTTTAAATGAAAACAAAAAGCAAAGCCACAGAAGATTATTTCGTTCAGTAATTATTCCACAAGAGTTCAGATAAAATTTTATATAAAAAAATAATTTACACTTTTTATTCATAATCAACCAAAGAATCTTTATTTTATTTGAAAATTAATATTAGACATAAGTATCTAGAAAAATAGTGACAAAAGCGGTTGATTTTTTGGAAAAATATCAGCTATAAATTATTTAGAAGTATTTCATTTCACATCAATTTCTCTACTAATAACTGATTTATCATTGTTGTTTCACATTATTTTGATTAGCTAGCATTAAACAGATTATCTTTTCAACAATATTGTGTGAATAATAATAAACATTTTTAGAGTTCATACAATAGAACTGAGAATAAAAAAAAAACGAAGCATAAGTTTTTGAAGACATCATAATAAAACGTTGAAATAATGAAAGTATGACAAAATAGGAAAAAATAATGACAGCATAAAAAAATCAACAATAAAATTAAAATTATCCATTTTTCATATTCAACCATATCCATTTTTCATATTTCATTTATAATTACTCTTTATATTCAAACAATATAAGAATTATAATTCTTAAAAGTATTCTTTAAACCTATTGAAATCTTTCTAGATAGATCAAATTGCTTATTTCAATATCGTATTTCTGTTTTATTTAATTTGAAAATCAAAACAACTCTTTCAAACACACACACGTGTTTGAAAGAGTTGTTTATTTAAACGATATTTTACTTCAAAGTTTATTTAAACGATATTTTACTTCAATTTACAAACTCTTCTATATTAATCATTACGATGAGATCTTATATATTTTTTTAATTTATAGAATGAAATAGCCAGTATGATGGTGACTTGCCCATATAATTCAGCGCATGTAGTTGAAAAAGCCAGATTGGCTTTTCATTTAATAAAATGCGAAAGTAAAGCTAGTCAAAAATTAGCACAATGCCCATTCAACTCTTCGCACAGGGTTAGAAAGGAAAATTTGGACGTTAGTATTGCGAAATTGATGTTTTTTTTTTAATTCCAATAATTATGTTTATTATAAAATCGATCGACTTTTTCAGGAGCACGTGAACGAGTGTCCCGATCGGGGCCAATTTATTAGTCATAAATACTCTATTGACGAACCGCAGAACGTTGTCGGTGAATCGGTAGAACATCCTGAATTCAACGATGACGATGAAGAATGGGTGTTGGTATGTGGAAAAATTGTAAAATAAATATATTTTCTTAAGTACACTAGTAGCGTGTTCAATATAATGAATCTGTTTATATATTTTGTAGAATAATGAAACTTATAATCCATTACACGGACCTCAAGACGGAATACTATTAACGCCTCATGGAAAGGCACCAGCTGAAAGGAAACAATTTAGATTAGACCAAAGAATGAAATTCAACATGAAAAAGCGAGATGATAATCATTAATCCACCTTTGTATTGGATAAATTTTATTTTATTCTTACGCGGTTAAATTTTAATTATATTTCAAAATTCAATCACAAATAATTGTTGTGTTATACAATAATTAATTTAAGTATAGTAATTAACAAATACTAATTCCTTCTTATTACTAATAATTACAATTTATATTATTGTATAACGGATTTGTCCCAGTAATTTTAAAAGTTTTTATTATACCAGTATATTTTATGATACTTTTATTTACTCTTATTACTAATTAATAATTTACAATCAAAATAATTCAATTTTTATTTTAATTCCATTCGATATTATTAAAATTTCTTGTTGAAGACCAAGTAGATATTATTAATATTCAATTATTCATACTACAATACTTTCAATAATATTTCTCAATTTATTAATATATTTACAGTGAATTTAAATATGGTATGTTTGTAATATTTGCTGTAATTTTACATGTATCAATCAATGATTTTATAGAAATAAAATCAAAATGTTAATGTATTTTAAAATGAGCCAAAACAATATTTTACTATAATTAGTATATATGTAAAAATAATAGTATTTTTTAAATAAATACAATAATAAAATATATAGTAGTTTTAATCATTATGAAATTTTAAGGGATCAGTAAATGGTGCAGTTAATATATAAAAAGCAGCTGGTGCTGGTATGAGAAATAAAAGAGCACCATGAAAAATAGGATCTTTAAAACCCGTAACTGATATAATTCCATAAGCATGAAGCAACCAATGTCCGATAAGTATTACAGTATTTCTAGTATCCGATATACAAGCATGTAATAGGGTTTCTGTAGTTTGATTTGGTATTCTTGAAAAATATGAAGCTGATGACATCATAGATAATATAATAATAATATATGGATATGAATAATCTGAAATAGAAAAAAAAATATAAATACATATATTAAATAAAACGTTACTAAATAAATTAATATTTAGATTAAAGAAAATTGATCTATCGGATGAGTAATAATCTAATGGAATTTATTAAATTTTGAAATACAATAAGTATCTGTGAATTTTTATCTATAACAAATGCATCATATATAAATTTGTAAATTTTCATACTTTGTATTAAAAACAATAAGTTTGATATCCAAACTAGATTTTTTAGGATATTTTAAACCATAAAATACTTACAAATTAAACCAGCTGCAACAGCGTGAATAAATATAAGTATAGGTAGTAAATACAGAGCGTGATAGATTGACAATATGAAGAATTTTGGCACAACAGTAAATAACATCAATGGGATACAGCGAATAAGCATTAACATCATAATACATAAGCCGTACATTATCAGTACCATTGTATATCTAAAAATAATAAGTTAGTTTTTTTTTGCAAAAAAGATAAATTAAATCAAAATTTTAAATAACTTACAAAGGATATACTGCTTCTTGTGCACAATGTAATGTAGTTTCATAATTTGGAGTAGGGTTGTGAAGTATTGTATACCAGTCGGATAAACCGGTCACTCGACAAGATTTGAATTTCAATTCGCCGATAGGTTCAAATAAAAACAGAGTAATGAAACATGATATCAAGACTTCAAATAGAGCACAAATATGCGTTGCAATTACATCTTTGTTAAAGCTGAAATATACATCAATAATAATAATAATTGCAATTAATAAAGCATATTCCTAAATATGTAAAGGTTGATTTGTATAAAAACACTAAGTAAAAAAAACTTATTTCACATATATAATATATATCTGAAATCAAAACAATCTAAATCGGTGGTTCCCAATGTTATTCCAAAAATCCAACTTGTCGTATACTTTTAAAAATTTATATAGCTGTACTTAAATAAAGCAAAATCATCAGAGTTTCCAGTAAACGTTAAATGAAAGATAAATGTATATTTATTATGTGAAAATGGTAATCAATATGATTAATTATTTCGGCGACAGCTTTATAAACTTACTTTTGTCGTTGGGAAACCATATCAATGAAGAACCAATGTAATACTAAAACGAGAAGTGCCATAAATCCAAGATACATCCAGTCATACAAAAGCGGCTCCGAGTCGCACGGTAAACAATGACCCGTAGCATTCGCCCGGAAACTTCTTGGACAAGCGCCACAATCGCTCCATTCATCGTTATCGAGTTGCATACGGCCGCAATATGCGCCCGGACACTTCCCGTAACATATTCGTGGCTCCATTTATAATTTACTAAATGCACTCAAACAATCCATAATGTCACAAAATACCGACTGTCACAGTGACGTTTAACCAAGCAATCGTATGTATGACCATAATCATAATAGATTTTATGTTTAATTTTTATTTATTGATATAAAAATTTCTATAATTTTTTTCAAACGAAAATTAAATGAAAAAAAAATATAAATACAGATTGTTTTAATTTGTATTCAAATTTTATTTAAACTGAAATATTTTATTTATGAAATAAAAATGCAAATACATTTATGATATATATAAAATGTTTTATAAATATTTTTAATTTATATTTGAAATTCTGTGTTATAATTGGAGAACTTTCTTGTTTACTGCATAAGGAAATAAATGATAAATAATATATTCGGTACCAACTGTAGTTTACAAATGGTAATAGCGGATTGAAATTTAGTCTGGTTGTCAGCCCTGTTTGTGCCGGTATATTTTGACGTTGGCGCGGTTTCATTATATTTTTGATGATATTAGTCAATAGTGTTCGGATATGGAATCGCCTCTAACACCGAGAAGCACTCGTCCCAGAGGACTATTGGCCACATTCCGCGCCACCGGGTATGCGCTTTATTTTACATTTATATTTATATATATATATATATACACATAACCTTTACATTTTCCATTCTTTAATATAGTTTTTAATGCTTAATTTTTTATCCTTTTCTAATTTATCAACTTATAATTTATAAAATTCAATTATAAAGAAATAATAAAACGTTATAATTTTTTCCCCTAATTTCAAATATATTTATTATTAGTTTTAGGTTAATCACTTGTAAATCAAGAAACTTGTATTAAATATATTCAATTTACATTTATCTATTAGCACTTTTTTAACATTTAATAATCAATATTCTTTTAGTATACTTAAAATAGTTTCAATTTTATATTTATTTCCATAAATACATCATATAAATTTTGATTGACATTTATAATTTTTATAAGTTTACTTCAAATATATTTTGTTTTTAATTTATATTAATATTTAGTCGTATTCAGTTTTTATTATTTTTCAACAGCAAATTTAACACTCCGAATCGTGGCGGACAGGTTGCACAAGTCATATATAAAAGTTCTCAAAATACAATCGAAACTTATGGTCTACCATTACCCGTATTGGTGACAGAAACCTTAACTTTTGCAGACAGTAAGCGGTTCTTTTGGTTTTATTGTTGTTAAACGTTTTTGTTTTTATATGACTTTTTACAATGATTACTTTTAAATTAGCTAATGCTCAAATTTCGGCGAGATTGTCTCCCGAAGGTTGGGGTTGGATTGTATGCGGTAGACGTTTATTGATTTGGCAGTATTACGATAAAAGACAAAGAGGTGCACCGTCAACGCCGACCACAACATTATCGGTAACATGTTATGAACTAACTTTACCGCAAACAGATTTGGCGCATAAAGCCGAATTAGTATGCGTGTTTACGACCGAAGGAAATCAGGTTGTTACTTACAATTGATTAACATTTGTTTTAATTAATAGTTTATTTTAATTATTTAAGACTATCTAAATATTTTAGGTGCCATCGTGTATTGGAATTTCACCAGAGGGTGTTGTTAGATATTGGTATTCGATAGCTCACGATGGTGGATATGTTGAGAAAACGGCAGACCTCCATGGACAAGAATGTGATTTATTAGTCGATGCCAATCCGATTGGTTGTGTTTTAGCTACCACAACATGTACAGTTGTTTTAATACAATCTAGCATTGCGGGTTCAGATTTGTTTGTTTTTTTCTTCTATTATATTTTGTACATTTATTTATTTGTTTTTTATTTATTGTAGGAGGTCGTCATAATATTAATACGAGAGTTCTTCAAGGATCTGGGGGATGGCTCGGTGGATTAGGACGTAGAGTTTCTTCGTTATTTTTTTCAGCTATGCCATCTTCACAACCAGTTGAAACAGTAAATATATTTTATTAATGTTTATTAAATTTAATATATGTATATTTACTTGTTTTTTCTTATATTTGTTTTATTTTAGAAATTGGTAGGTGCAGTATTATTAACTGATAATATAGGCAATGGACCTCATATATGTGTTGTTGCTGGATTATGTGCACAGCTCTGGCATTTAAGTTCGCCAGAACGATTAATAGCAGAAATAGATTTGCAAAGAACTTTACGTGATGCATTTTTACATGCCTCAATGTTCCCACCTGGTGATTAAAAAATTTTCCGTTAATTTTAAATTTACGTTTAAAATGTTTTAACGATATTATTTAATATAGGCGATCCGGCATCACTGGATGTTCACATAATTGATGTGCAATCGTGGAAGGGTGGAATTTTATTGCTTGCTGGTGCTGTAAATACTGTACGATCTCCTCAAATGCGATATGCGTTAGGTATATTTAACTATAATCATATTTTTCTGTTTATAAATAAATTTTCATTTAGAATATTTTTGTAGCACATGTATGTATGGATGAAGGAGGAGGTGCAGGACAACTGTTAAGTTTAGTTCCTTTACAAGTCAATATTGGAGGTAGTGGTAATAGACTTGGATCTGAAAATTTAAGTAACGGACCAAATTTAATAGCTAACTCAACCACAGCATATTTATACGATCGCTCAAGAATTACTATCGTTTCTTGTAATATATAATACTTTTAAATTTATTTATGTAATTATTTTTATGTATTAATTTTATATCACGTTGCTTTATTTAATAGGTATAACACCAAACGATAAACCAGATATTATAGAATTAAATTCAAATGGAGATCAAATGCTTGGTGCTGGTTTGCGACATACTGTACCCTTATTCTTTTCTAAACTTCATGGTGTAATTTCAGCAATATCTAATGAAAAAATACAAGATTTGTAAGTAAAATGCACATTGTTTATATATATATATATATATATATATATATATATATATATATAATATGCTTAAATTATTTATATTAAATAAATTGATTTCAGATCATTTTGTGATAGTCCAATTGCTTCACCACGTTCTGGTGATGCATTTGATGGACATTTATCACTTTATGAAATAGATCCTAGAACGGTTGTAGAAGCAAGTGAAACAGCAGGTCATGGTTCGACAGCAGAACTTCTTAAAGCTGCTTTCTTGCATCATATGAGGCGTGAACATACAGCAAGTAGGGCATTATTGAATGAAATATTTCCACCCGGTGAAGAAACAGTTGATATCGATTCATCTTTGGATAGGACGGTTTATTCAGTTGCTACAGATTTAGTAAATGACATCCCTGCTAATGATCCAAGGTTATATAATATAAAATTTAAAATTTAAACTATCTAACACATTTATCTTAACTTTTACTCTTTTATACTAGATGGAATCAAGCTAGTGCTTCAAATAGTGGTGCATCATTGGGAAGTTCCAATTCTATGCAAATTGGACTTCAGCTTCAAGATAAACGAAGAGCTTACACTTTATTATTAGAATTTTTGCGCGCATCTGGTCTTTGGAATCGATTAGGTGGAGCAACATCTGATTCCATTCCTGCCCCAACTATACTTTTACTAAGAAGTCTTGCAGAAAAACTAACTGCCGCAATAGCACTTCGTTCGTTACAGCAACAATCTCAACACCAACATGCGATCGATACAGCTATTCAACAGGTATTTCTTTTATTTATTTATTTCTTGTATTTTATGATTGTATTTTTACATATTAAATATTTTCAAGGTAATGGCAAAAAGTGCTGAAGAAGATGAAGAGGAAACAATTAATTCAAGTACCGCATTAACAGCATCTGATTTATTTTATAAACAAGTTTCGAGAATTGAACGTGCTATAATTCATGCTACAAATTGGTGTAGCGAACAAGATGCAAGTGGTTGTGCACCTCCTGCTCTTTCTCAACTCATTGCTAAAGTTAACCACGTTATAATTGTAAGTATAAATGGTGAAGCTGTTTACATTGTTTCCTATTAATTTCTTAATAACAGGAATATTATTTTATAGGTTGTTTTACAAGAAGTTTTAAAGTATCGACATCAACACGTAGACTTTTATGCAATTACTCCATTTGCTTCAAAATTACATTTGGAATATATAACTTGGACTTCATGTTCAAAAACCGATAGTCTTCAAAGTGCACTACGCTCCCAACAAGCTTTATCTGCTCGTCGTGCACGTCGTGCTCCAATTGAATTGCGAGGAGATCTTAAATCTCAAACAGCGTCGTTAGCAGCTGCCGCTTTAGAATTCGCCAAAGAAAGAGTTGAAGCATTCCCTAATGACAGCAAACAAAAAGAGATTGCCATGAAAGAATATGCTCAAATGCGAACTGATATGATACAGCCATTAGGTATTTGTATATTAAAATAGAGTTTAAATGTATTGTATAAATTCTAATGAAATAAATGTATTTTTAGTTGATGATGGTGATTATGAACATGCTACTAATTTGGCTGAAAAGTTTTATGATTTTGATATTTTAGTTTCTATTTGTGAAAAAACAAATAATCGAGAAAAACTTTATCAGTATATGGATAAATACGAAAATTTGGTAACAATAACTATATATTTTTTATGTTCGATATTATTATTTTGTTATGTGATATTTATTTATAATAATATATTTTTAGGGTTTTCATCAATGTGCTTTCAAATGGTTCATGAATCTTGGTAGAGGCGGTCAAGCAATGTTATTAAAAGCGTTTCCACATCATAGTCAATCACTTTCGCAATGGTTATCTGAACAAGGACCAGAAAATCAAGATGATATTTTGCTATTGGATGATGATTTAGATTCAGAATTAGAAGGACCTATGATAAAAAACGTCGATAAAAACATTGCATTACCAACTGATGGAACAGAATTACTTTGGCTTCATGAATTGAGAGCAGAAAAATGGTTGCAAGCTGCAAATATTTTAGTGCAGCTTTCTGAAAATGAAACTGAATCTATTAATAGAATGATGGTTATTATGAAATTTAATAAACATACATATTCCACACACATTCATATATATATATATATATAATTCTGAATATTATTTGTTTTTACCATAGATTCAAGCCTCTTTTGGTAAATTATGTGCATATGCTGCCGAAGATGAGAGAGGAACGTCTGAAAATATTATTGAAAATGCAAATTGCAGATTATTATTATTTGAACATCATAATTTACCTGCTTCTTTATTAGCCGCTCACGGTTTGGAAGCGGATAATTTACGAGTTATGGAGCCTCGGGATATAATCGACGTAATATACAATTAATATAATTACTAGTTTATACGTATAGCCTTTTCATATTGTTTTTTTTTCCAGATGTTTATCACTTCGAACGGTAACGGCTTAACCGAGTACGATTACAGTCGCGCTTTATCGCTTTGCGATCTCGTCGGTAGCACGGAACAAGATATAACTCAGAAAGATGTCATGGAATTGAGGCGTCGCATATGGTGCTCCACTATATTAATAGACGATTGGCACAAATTCGACACGGAATCTCCCATAGAAACAATAGAAAACGTGATGTTTTTTAAAGTCATTCATGCCGTTCTCGTTTTATGTAATATTAATTTTTTAGTCTCGTTTCTGCGATATCTTTCCGTTTTTCTGATCGAAATTTTATTTTTAGATTCAAATATAGACGATTATTTAGTACCTTTGGAGACGTTGCTCGACTCGAAGGAGCTCAGCGAGCTAAATAAGGATAAAAAATTTCTCTATTTGATCAAGTTTGGATACGAGCATATATATCAATCGAGAGAGGCGAACATGATGGAATGTTATTGATCGCGTTTTTTTATCGTTTTCAATTTTCACAATTGTACTTTTATAAATAAATTTTCATATAAAATATATATAAAGTGTTTCGTATGGCGCAATTATTTTCAATTTAAGTTCGCAAATAAGGAATTTTATAAATCGACAGACTATTTGAGATTTTATCAACGAAAAATAAATACAATTTAGAATATTGGCGGCTTCATAATTGAAATAGTTTTTGTAAAAAGGTATGGTCGTAACGAACGGTGTTTGGTGCCGAATACGAATTGGCCAAGTGTCAAACGGTGCGTTAGCGGTCGGCGACGACGGTGTTATGCGGCAATGTGGTGGAGTCGCTGCGGTCTCGCCGAGAGGTCGGTCAGCGGCGTAGCGGTCGAAGTGTGGCGGCCGCAGGGGCGCATTCCTCACGGGAGGCACATCGTCGACGCCAGGTTTAACGCGGCCCGCAGCCTCTACAGGCGCGATCTGCTCTGCCACTATGGATGCGTCAACGCCATCGAATTCTCTCAAGACGGACACTTGCTCGTTTCCGGTGCGAGACTTACTTATTTGCGCTTGTCTTTTTAGCAAAAATCTACAGTTATTTAAAGTACTTTATAGGAAGTTACTTGTACGGCATTAAAGCTATTGTTCAAAATCGACGCATCGATAAATATAAAAACAGATACCAAATATTCTGTTCATTTTTCATCATGTATCGAAACGTGACAATTCAAATAAGAAATAAATCGTTTTGAAAATTAACGATCTAAATTGGATTTATATGTATAAAATGATAAAATTTGTTAATCAGATAAATAAATTAATTAATTCTTAATATAAAAATCAGCACAGCTCCATTTTCCATTCCACTGATTTTATTTGCCGGTAATACTTAAAATTTAATTTCTTTAAAATATGCATTTTCATAATGTTCGATTGCAAAGTCGCACGGGATAACCTCAAATCTTCGGAATGTATTTATTAAACGTTTTATAAATTCTATTAGAAATCATTCTTGTGATTTTTATACAATTTTGAAAATGCAGATCGTTTTAAATTTGTACGTATTATCGTTAAAAAATAATACAAAGAATATATATTACAATCGAACGTGACTTTATACTAGTGCAATGCATTAAATACGAGGTCATATGATATCGCGTCGTAAATTATTGTCTAACGTTTTATTATTGCGATATTACTAAATTAGATTTACAAACATATATTATGTGCGTTATCGAACCGACCGTACGTTCGATTCGAGGTCCACTATTTATATTGAAGTATATTATTATCTAGGAACAAATTTTCCATAGTCCAAAAACGAATGTTATATATAACATCAAACTTTGGAATTTTCTCTTAGATGCTACTCGAAGTTTTTTCAAACTTATTTTATAAAAATTATATATGAACTTTGAAAAAATACTAGTTTAGTTTATTAAATGAAAAATATAAATAAATTCTAGTATTGTTTGATCTACCTGTCTAAACTAGAATAATCGTAACATTATAATTGATATTTTATGTAATATATAGCCAACAAAAATAAATACGTATAATTTAGATAAATATATGTAAGTAAAATATTTTTTTACTAATAAAATTTTATTATTTGTTTTAGGTGGAGATGATAGACGTGTTGTACTGTGGAATTTTGGAAAAACTATGTTGGAGCATGGTCAACCGGAACAAATGTTGACCCAACATTTTTCGAATATTTTTTGTTTAGCTATAACTAGTGATAATAGTTGTATATTTTCCGGAGGCAATGACGACCAAGTTATTGTACATGACACTCATACGTAAGTACTAAGCATTTGTTAAAAATATTTAGATATAAACCATTACAATTATTTTCTTACATTTTTTAATATATTTTATCTACTAATCTACATAAAAAAAAACATAATCAGAGCTCACAAACTAATGTTTTTAGATTGATATAAGATTTATTTTTAATATATAACTATTTATTTATTATTTTTGTGAAATTAAACCACTTATAGTAGATATTTTTAATGTTTTTTTTTTAGAAAAAGATTAGTGGAAATTTTACCACACCAAAAACCTGTATGTGGAATAGCCATAGATCCATTTGACTCTCGAATTCTTGCAACTGCAGGAAGTGATGGAAGACTTTTAGTTTTTGATACAAGACAATCTATTGAAGGTGATCGATGTAACATTTAATTGAGATCAAATCGATGAATAATTCTAATATGATAATATATTAATTTTAGAATCATTAATTGTTTGTAAAAGTAGAAAAGCTTTCCATGCCGTTTGTTTTCATCCTCTGCAAACTGGTCTTATAGTAGCGGCTAATGCAAGAAATGGAGCAGCTCTTTGGGATTTACGGAAACCGAAACAGTAAATTTACTTTTAAATTCTTTATATATTATAAAAATATACATAAAATATATGTATATTATATGTTTTAGCGCTATTATCAGATACGGTAGTGGAAGTAGTATATCTCAAAATTGTATGAGTGTGAAATTCAATAAATCCGGTGAACATATTCTTGCTCTTCGTCGTCGTTTACCTCCTGTTTTATATAATATCGATTCTTCTGAACCGAGGGCTCATTTTTATCATCCAGATTATTATAATTCATGTACGATGAAAAGCTGCTGTTTTGCTGGGGATAGAGAGCAGTATGTTTTATCAGGCTCAGATGATTTTAATCTTTATATGTGGAAAATTCCTGATACACCTGAAAGTACTACTAATTTAATATTTTATGAAGTGATTATTCTAATATAATAATTATATACATATAAATATATAATTTTTAGAAACATGGGTGAAGCAGACTCATATAATATTATATGGACATAGATCTATTGTGAATCAAGTTAGATACAATCCACAATATTGTGTAATTGCATCTTCTGGTGTTGAAAAAATAATTAAAGTATATAATATAACATTTATTTTGTAAAAAATAATTGTATTTTAAATTCCAAAACTGTATTTGTAATTGTAGTTATTTGTTTTTATCCAGTTATGGTCTCCCATTCAAATACCTGGTTCTATTGGTTCAATATCTGAAGAACGATCTGGTCCTGATAATCCAAGAGACGTGTTTTCTCATCAAGATTATGTTTCATTAGTTCATCATAGTGGACAAGTTAATAATATTTTTCTTCAGTTTGCTCTAAGACTATTAATTTTTCTACACATTTTTTTTGTTTACTTTTAGTATATAACTCATAATTATGCAGATCAATCGACTAGTGAAGATCCCAGAATGATGGCTTTTTTTGATTCTTTAGTACAAAGAGAAATTGAAGGTTGGTCAGCAGATGAAACTGATTCACAGAGTGCAGATGATGGAATACTCACTACTGTATCAATGAATGTTTCATCTTCTGCACGATCTCGAAGAGCTCCACCACCAACGCGTCCATCACACACTGATTTACATAAAGATTCCGATTCTTCCGATAGTGATCAAAAATTAATCCATCTTCTACAGAAAAGAGGTATAATTTATGTTTTGTTGTTTTATAAAATCATATTGATATGAAATATTGTTTATTTCCATAAATATTTTGTATATTAATAATTCCCATAAATATTAGCTGATTTAGTAGATTTAAATTAGAAACGTAATATTTGATATATAGGAGAGAGAAAAAGAACTGATTTTTGTAATACTTTGGTAATTTTTACAAATTTATTCATATTAAAAATTAGATTAAAATTGTTACTATTTATTTTTACCCATTGCACGTATAAAAATATTTTTTTTACAATTGTATAAAATTTATTCATTGTATTACACATACTTTTGGAACTAGATTATATTGTTCATTTTCATAAATCATCATATGATTTTAATCTTAAGTCATACATATTTGCAGTTTCGAATGGTGGTAGAAGTCAACGTTGGCAAAACAGAATAGCTAGATTAATTGCTGCTAGGGAGTCTAAATTATTTCGTTTTGCACAAAAACGAAATACTCCAAGGTTATTATTATATAATATTTAAAAGGGATTTTATTATGCCACGTAAAAATAAATAAAAATAATTTTCAGATGTGGTAAGTCACAACAAAATATATCTTCGACAGCTTGTGTTAGTAAAAGAATTCGTGCTCCAAGACCACTCAGAGCCCGGCGTGGTATTCGTCGTGGAGGACCTTCTTCTCCTCTTCCTTTACAATTGCCTTTAGTCGACACATATATTGAATCTCCAACCACCGATAGTGATCCTGATTCAGATGTAACGCCTTCTCCACGCTCATTGCACAGGCCTATGAGTAAAGTAAGATATTATCTTTTAAAAGTACATGTTTTAAATAGTGTATTATTATATTATCAAATTTTACAGATGACTAGACCAAATCGGAGAAGAATGAGCATGACTAGAAATTTCAAAAGAAAAAATAAGTCTAATAATTTTCGTATCAAAGGAGTCGATACCAGATATGGTGTGTATTTTTTATATTTAATTTAAAATCAAAGTATAATACTATAAATATATTATTGTTTACTTTTTTCATCAGATAATGCTACAAAATCGAATGGTGTAAATGGAAGTCATTTACACGATGTTGTATATAGTGATGATAATCTCGCGATTCCTAGTACAAGTACAGGTTATTACATTGCTTTTCAATGCGATATATTGGTGTTTCTTTACTTATCTCATATATTTTAATTATATAGGCATCAGAGGTCATCATAATGCTGCATTGTTTAGAATTACTGAAGCAGATTCTGACGATGATCAATCAGGCGGAAGTTCTAAATCACCTTTGGTTGGTCAATTATCGGAAGACAATTCAAACTTACCATTAGTAAATATATTACCTACCCCAATAAATGGGTCTCATAATACTGTTAAAAATGCAGTGCAGTTAAATATATCGTGGGAAAATAATCGTTCAGACGATTTATTGTGTTATGATAGACTTGATAGTTTAATTGATGATAATTATAGAAATGGTAACGATTCATTTCAAATAGATATTCAAAATTGGTCTGACAGATCTCTCAATACTTTCGTAATGGATTATACCCCAACACTAACTAGATTAAGGAACGAAACTAATGAAAGTGAAGTTGAAAGTAGTTGCAGCACTAGAAGCACAATGGAAGATACATGCACACCCAGTAAGCAATTTGTAGGATGCAGCATGGTTACGCCGGAAAGCGGAATATATTCAGGACCATGTACAAGTTCAGGAAGTCACGCTACTACGTCAAAATTAAAAAATAAAGAAAACCAGGAATGCTCCGATGAACCCGATTGGGTCATGATTAAACAAAGACAAAGAATTAAGAGAGCTCGTCGAAATTACAGAAACCATATTGGAGATTCTGATTCTACATAATTTTTTTCTTATTGTAGATCATATTATTTAGTATAGCTAATTTTCATACAGCACAATACTTTCACGCATTTCATTATGTAGTAGTATTGTTTATTTGACTAATTGACTATTTAACAAAACTGAACTGATAAAATTTACTTTACATTTATAGTAATTATAATACATATTATTCGTTAAATGAAATATTGTTTTACAAATATTTTTTGCAAGTTAATCTTTTTCATATATAATTTCTAATAACAAAAAATTGTTTTTCCAAACCTGATTGTAATTAAGATTTTTTAAGATAAAAAAGAATTGCTGTGTTTTATGAAGATTTCCTATACATTATATATTAAATATTATTTATTATACTGGCTCTTTCTGAATTATTGTGATATACTATATTTGTTTGGTTTTGAGAAATTTAACATCGTTCTTGTGAATATTTATGTGAAAAAAATGCAGGTGAAAACGCGATGTATCACTTTTCGCCTGTAAAACTATGCTTGACTTCCATATTTCGGGATATTATATATATACATATTTTTTTTTTAAGAAATGTAATTAGATAATTGATACGCACTCATTATTATTGTATTGCAATTCCATGTGATTGTATTAACCGGAACCAAAACACTCACGAAATGAGTGTAATATGAATTATACAGTGCCCTATGATGAATGGCACATACGCTTATAGTTATATTATTCAGTTTTATATATATATATATATATATATATATATATATATATATATATATATATATATATATATATATAATTATATACTGAAAATCCTACATTTTAATCTAGAAATTAAATAATATATAAAAGTAAATTCCCAATAATGATTTGAATTTATAACATACGTGCACAGCGTGTATATACATATATGTACTTAGACATTTATTGATTTAAATCCCAAATATTTCCATTAATTTAACATTCTAACGATTCATATATAAATAATCCTTTGTGTATATATATATATATATATATATATATATATATATATATATATATATATATATGTACATATATTCATATATATATATATATATATATATATATATACTCGTATTTTCGTTTATGTATTATTATTATTATAATTATTGAAAGTTTATGTTTTTTTACCAACGTTTTGCGAAGATAATACGCTTTACGAGTTTCCAACAATTTAAGCAATTAAAATTCGTTTTTTTTTTGTTTGTTGTAATTTACATACATTTCTTTGAAACTGTCTGTTGTTTTAGAATCATTTATCATATTGCAAAGAGCCAAATTTAATTTATTTTAAATGTATTCATTTTTCTCAATATAATTTCTAACGTAATTAATCATTAAAAATATATTTGTTTTGCAAGTTGTTCGAAAGTGTTCTAACTGAAATGTCCAGTTAACTATTTCTTATTGAAAAAAAAAAATAAACATAGGTTTAAAATTCTCCCATTCTGCCTATAAACATATTAAATAATATTATAATAGGCAACTGCAAGACTATCTGACAGCAGCATTAAATTTAATTATTTTATATTTGAAGATAAGAACCATCAGAATTTTTAAAGCGATATCTATTTCGTACTACTCTAGAAACCCCAGTTTAAATTTTTTAATAATGGTTTAATTCATCGGTAAATCACGTGAAAAATGGCGATATAACAAATCGTGATGTACATTATTTTCCTATTATGCAATCGATTAATATATTCATATATACAAAACAATATGAAGTGCCACTGCCGATATGTGCCAATATTGAAATTCACAGCTGGCTGATTTCGATTAAACGTTTATTTGTATTAAAAAAAATCAGTATATGTGCGACGTATTTCAATCGTTGATGCACATTTTAAATTATTCTATTATAGTATAAAACGAAACGGTTTATTGAAATTATATATATATATATATATATATATATATATATATATATATATATATATATATATATTCTTTAATAAAATAGGATATCGATAAAATCTTATTTGTTTACTATATCGTTCCATATGGAGTTATGAGAAGAATTGAAATTGCTTTAAACATGTGATAATGTATTTTTACTTCAAATAAATAATACAAAAACAACAACAAAAAATCAGTACTTTTTCCTTCATTGCACATAAATAAGCGATAATATATATGTATTGCCTTTCCCCAACGATTAATGTTTATCTGTAGAAATATCTCTGCAAGTTTCAGGATTTTCATCCAAAAATAGCAAAGAGAATATATCGTTATAAAAATTTGGATAATACTGGCAAGCTCTATCACAGTCCGGCATCCAGTTGACTTCCAATAATTTCGGTTGAATTATTTTATGACCCCGATCGTTATTTTCCCATGCTAACATTATATCGGCCGCATATAAAGCTCGCGATTGATCGTTCGGAGCAATGCCGCACGGTGGAGGTTTCTCCGTAGCACCCTCAAACAATTCCCTGATCATCGTACAAATACTATTTTCCACTTCATCCCATTCATAATTAACATATTGATTATGCCATTCCACTACAAAATCGGCACACAGCATTCTGAATAGATTCGCATTGCCATAATTCATTACGGTGAAATGTTGCTCGTAATCGTCAAAATTATTCAATGCGAACGGTTTATTGGCAAATCTCAAGAAAAAGTTTTTATATATATACAGTTTTAAAGGGCTGACGCTCTTCAATAAAATAACGTAGCGAACGTCAAATTTCACTTTTCCATCACAATCTGGCCGATAAAATAGCACCGGATTTTCTATATATTTTTGTGCAACTTTTGGACCCGTCAACGGAAGTCTCACTATAAAATTAATATTATTCGATATATGCGTATCTAAACTTCTAGCTAAATTGAAAGGCTTGCATATCCAATGATTATCTAAACTCAACAATTCCCTTTTATGGTTATATGATACGAATTTGATCAATTCAGTCTTCAGGTTGAAAGTCTTTGGTAACCAAGCTGGAGAATCTCGAATACCATTATTCTCCTTCGCTTTTCTTCTAGCTACAATACTTAATAAATCTTTAATAGTCAATACGTTTTCAAATGGAAATTGATTAATATATTTGTTCGGTGCGTTTTCACTTAATTCTCTATATTGCTTAAAATGTCCTAAGAACCAAAGAATATCAGCCGACTCTTCGGAATCCACGATTTCAAATTTTGGATGATTTAGATGTTCATTTATACGCGAATATTCAGAATAAACCTTCAATTTTCGATCGGGATCTCTAGTGATACTATTTGAATTAGTAACCGGCAAACTTTCTTCAACGTGTCCACTTAGAAAGTAATCGCTGTCCGGTTCTACCTGCACCAAGTTATCGCAAAAATCGTCGAATTCCCGCCAAGGCAACAACATGGCTCTACGATTTTCGTCCGTTTCCAATAAATTCTCAATAAAATTTCTAGTTATCGTCTCTCCTTCTTCTACATTTTTAACAGGAAACAAAAGACTATAAGTGACACCTTCGGGTAGATAAATAAACGGAACACAACGAAAATTTGGCTCATCAGAATGCTGAATACCCGATCCCAACTCGTCCATTATATACCATATCGGAATCGCATCTTCAGTGGAAATATTTTCAGTATTTAAAGAATATGTATGAGCATATTTCCATACATTATTAAAAATAATTTCTATCAATTCGTCATCACTTATTTCAGGATCGTCCGGTAAACCCATCAGATTAGATAATCTTTGTACTAATACCGGTATTTCTCGCAATTGTTGTCTGGCGAGATGCGTGCGAAAAGTCCACGCGTGATCAATTAAATAAATTTGAGTACTATCGTTGGCGTTGATATTTCTAGTCGCCTGAACTGTCCACGTCGGATCATGATATTGTTTCGGACTATCGTCATAATCGATAAGGAGCAGGGAAAACGCGTCGCCAGCGTCGAATATTTGATCGTTCAGTTTCTTACACAAGAGCGGCCAAAAGTGTTCAGGAACGCCCGAAAGTCGCAACTGAGGACGATGAGCAGCTAAAAACGGTACCTCTTTCGCTATTCCGTCCATCGTTAACCTTCAAAAATGCGGTTATGCGTCGAAAGAGTTGCCAGTGCAAATATTTAATAAACACACGACGTGCAATAAATAAATGCTATTTTTTTTTTATGTAAACATTATACAGTTAAAAACCTCTTACAATATCTAATTACTAAGAACTTATGGGATGCTGTTGAACGGAAACCGCGCTGTAAGAGTACCACGTTATAGGAGGGTTAACTGCATATTTCAATTTAAATATCACATCGACAACAATTAAAACATTATAAATATATTTATACACAATGAAAATGCATAATAATTGACTTAACTTTATTATATAAAATAGATTTCATAATTATAAATAACGAAAATTCCATATATTATTTGTTGATAAATTTTATCAAACTCAAATATAGATATTAATCATACCTTCCAACAGAATATATATATATATATATATATATATACTTTTACTACTATTTTTTTTCCTATATTTTTATACAAATATTTTTTTTAATATTCTAAATGGTCAGCAAGTATTGTTAATTATATATATATATATATATATATATATATATATTTTTTTTTTTTTTTATTAATCTTATTGTAGATTTTCATGGTAAATTTTAAAATAAAAAAATAATAATTTCAAAATTAAAATACAAAAAGATTATTAACTTGTATACAAATATTATATTATTATCAGTTATACTACAATTATTATCGGTCATAGTATCAATGTTATTATTGATAATATCTTAATTTCTCAATGAAATAATTACTTTGATATATTATCAGTAAAGATGATAAAAATTAAAATGTTAATCAAATATTACAAAAATGAAAATAAAAAGGAGGTAAATTTGAATTCAAAAAAATCGTCAATATTTAAACTTTTATATAAACAAAATACAATATATTTGTACAGTATAAACGTCATATTTTTACAGTTGATTGAATCTTACAAAGTTGACCATTTGAAGGTTGATATTAAATTAGGTTAACAAACACATTAATAAGCTAGTACAATAAAATGTTACTTATAAAACTACCAAGTAATGAAATAGAAAATTGGAATATACATTATTTTATCTGTCGTCACATTTAAATATAATTAATAGTTATCTAAATTGAAAAAATAAAATACAACTATAACAGTTGCATTTTGTCACATTAACAGTAAAAATATAGAAAATATATGCCTTTAGATAATAGAAATAAAATATTTATTATTATTCTTATCTTCCTAACATAATTCAACAATGTTGATCACTTAAATTGTAATAAAATTTTATAGTTTATGTCATGACATTTTTATTTTTTTAATTTTGGGATCATCTTCACTATCTGTTTCAGAATTATCATCGTCATTCGCCGCTTCATCTTTATCGCCATTATTTACTAAAAAAACACAAATTTGTAATAAAATAATACTATAAATATATAAAATTAGTATCGGTGTTTCTGTTTGTTTCATAATATAAATATAAAACCTGAAACGTCTTGTGGTTGTTTAGCAATAAGATCACTGAGAAAATCGTTTATTTGCTTGCCAAGCTGTTGAAGATTTTCACGACCTGCTGTCGTCCGAAATTCGAATAATGTATTTCCTTCGCATTTTAAAGTAGCAGAAGCCGAAGCCGGTTCACACATTTTGCAGACCTAACCACAAACTTTTAAATGTCAATTTTTAAGTAATAACGTCAAAATCAACGAGCATTACTATTTCATTTAACGATAACAGTTCAATGTGTATAATAATACAAAAAAATATTTCACAAGTTTAAATCTACATCAATATTTAATAAATTAAAATTTCAGAATTATATATGTAGGTGTATGAATAATTAAGAAAAAAAAACAAAAATTAAATACAACAGTTATATATAAACTTTGTGAATTAATTTACGTTAAAAATAGATAATTGATTGGAATGTTGTAAATAAATAGATTCACATTATTATCATTGTATTACACACGAAAAAAATAGTAAATTAATTATTAAAAGTTAATGGTTGTTAAATTAAAAGTATTTGGTTTTGATAAACAACTGAAGTGTCAACTGATAAGCCGACGATTGAAGCTGTCAAATGGCGACGTGTCTTTTCACGTGTCGGTTGCACATTTCTTCATTGAAATAGAGTAAAATTAAATTAAACATGAAGACTGATAATGATTTATGTGTAAAATATATTAATATATTTTTTGTTGTGGCAGCTTATTGGTAAGCACTTTTAAATTATATTTATTATTATTATTAAACATTAAAAAAAACATTATGTATATATATATATATATATATATATATATATATATTGTAATTAAAATTTATTTATGTAAAAACACATTCGAATTTAATGTTATCAAATATATTTTCAGGGTTGTGTCTATGACAACAGTTTTCGTTAATAAAACATTATTAACTACTAAATCTGGTGGTTTAAACGCACCTTTATTTATAACATGGTTTCAGTGCGTTGTATCTTTTATAATATGTTTTACATTTAGTAAAACCAAAGGTGTACCTGGTTTATTTAAATTTCCCGCTGGAACTCCGTGGAATATAGATACTATTAAAAATGTATAATTATTTAACGATCTGAAATTATGATTTATTCGCATATACGATTATTTATTTAGTTTTATTCATCAGGTCTTACCATTAACGTTGATGTTTGTCGGAATGATAGCTTCTAATAACATCTGTCTGCAATATGTCGGAGTCGCATTTTATTATATTAGTCGCTCTTTGACTACCGTTTTTAACGTAGTATTGGGAGCAATTCTTCTAGGACAGGTGACGTCAAAAAAATGTGTGATGTGTTGTGCATTTATTATTTTTGGATTTTGGCTTGGCGTTGATCAGGAAAGAGTCATTGGTAATTAGAAAATAATAAATATATATCTAAAAAAATATTTCCTCTCTGTAATAATTTAAAATATAATATAATACACTTCTTTTGTAATTTAATGTTATAAAACGTTTTTTCTTTTAGATTCTTTCTCATTGTATGGAACGATTTTTGGTGTACTTGGATCTCTTATGTTATCTTTATATTCTATATACACGAAACGCACTTTACCACACGTTAATCAAGAAGTATTATTATTATCATATTATAATAATGCTTATTCGATTGTTCTTTTCTTGCCATTGATAGTAATTAGTGGAGAACTTCACATTATATTTAATTTTAAGAATATTTTAGATTCTATATTTTGGATACAAATGATCGGCGGCGGTTTATGTGGATTTGCCATAGGCTATGTTACATCTCTTCAAATAAAAGTAACTGAAAATTATTTATAAATTTAAATATTTATATATAAAAGACTAAAAATTCGATATTTGCAGGTCACATCGCCATTAACACATAACATATCAGGTACTGCAAAAGCATGTGCTCAAACAGTTATAGCAACTCATTGGTATAATGATACCAAAACATTTTTATGGTGGTGTTCCAATTTTATAGTCTTAGGTGCTAGTGCTTTATATGCTAGATTTAAACAACTTGAAATGGAAAAGGCAGCTCAATCTAACGTAGACAAAGAAGAAAAAGAAAATCTTGTATAATCGCAACATTGTGTTTTTTCTAATATATTGTACAATTTTATTTAGTTTATTAATTTAATTGTATACTTCTTTAAAAGAGTATACAATACACTTTCAACATTCAGTATTATGAGTTAATTTAAATTTTTACACATTCATAATAATAAAAAAAATATATATTCCATTCGTTCCCAAAGTTTAGGTTATTATAAATATAATAAGTGAATTGCATTTCTTTTGCCTTTTTAGCACATATATTTTCTATTTTCACCTTATTAGATATATGTTTTAAAAATTAAGTTTAATTGTTTTATAAACTTGTCACAATTTTTTTGATTTTTTTTGTAATGTGTGAAGTAGAATATTTATTAGTATTGATGATAAATATATGTTTATTTATTTAATATTGATCCTTCATTTTTACAATATTTATATATATATATATATATATATATATATATATATATATATATATATATATATATATATATATATATGTATATAAAATCTAAACAAACATTAAGCAGCGATACTATTTTTATTTTTCGATACTATTATAGATGGCGATATAGTTGATAAAAATGAACTAGTTTAATTTGAAAATTAAATTTTTAAAATTCTTTTCAATAACAACATTATTATTTTTTTATTTTATTTTACTATCTAAACGCATATAAAACAATAAAAAATTACGTAAAATATCTGTTAAGATTTTTTATATTTGAAACGTGAATTAATGAATATATATATATATATATATATATATATATATATATATATATATATATATATATATTTAATATATATTATAATTTGATATTTGTAAAAAAATATTTTTTGCAAATTACACAATATCTTATCTAACTTATTTTACAAAAGAAATGGGGGTGCATTAGGTGATTATAAGATAAAGCGTAACTGCCCTCTTCGAAAGACTCAGATGAACAGATTAAACAGCTTCCACGTGAATAAGCCCATCTTCAATCTTTAGACAGGGGTGTGAGGCGTCGTTAATGCTGATTAAATACTGACAATCAGCACATTTCAAACTGTTAATTATGACACGATGTAATTAAAAAAAATATTAATAATCACGTTGATTCAAAATTTTACTATTACTTATAATTTTATTGTGTAACTTGGCATATCGAATTTATAATAAATCAAACGATAGCTTAATGTCTATCACATGATGTAAATATATTTCACGAATATGGTGTCTCTCCGTTAAAGGGGTAATCGAGCCATCGTCATTGTGAAGATACATTACATTGTATAGAGATCTTCGATAAGAGATCATTCGACAAGGGTTACCTTCAATTTTCTATGCGTTGAAGCCGCAATCAGCTAATGTAGGACCGGCACTCTTCAAATTCCATTTAAATATATCGACAACGTCCCCTTTTTCATATTATCGTATGATCTTTCATTGACATAATGTCACGTTTATTACAATTAATGTTTACATATAACACTGTGATCAATAAGTAAGGTGAATTTGTTTATAAAATGTAAATTCTATTTATTCTTCCAAATCAGTTTCATTCTCTTCAAAGTAATCCCTGTCTGATAAAACTCACTTTCAACCAATACTTTTTCCAGTCCTCGAAATAGTCGGAATAATCTTTTTCCAGTATAGCTTTCAAGACCTTCTTCGATTATGTTTTTATCTCGTTAATCGTATCAAAATGGCGTCCCCGCATTGGCCTTTTGAGTTTGTTGAATAGCCAGAAGTCACACGGAGTCAAATCAGGCGAATACGGTGGTTGTGGAACGATGTGAATCGAGTTTTTGGCAAAAAAGTCGTGAAGAACCAATGCAGTATGACATGGTGCATTATCGTGATGAAGAATCCTAGAGTTGTAAAAACATGTGTAACTCGACCATAATTAAACTTTTTGACAAACAGACGCTTGGTAAATTTTATAGACAGTCCTACCAACCTAGGAAAAAAATACAAATTATTTACCTTTCTAATACCCAGGAGTTTTAAATATCAATTTCACCTTACTTTTTGATCACAGAGTATAATATTAAATTAATGATTTTTTTTCAAAAATAAAATAAGGAAAAATATTTTTTGTTATAAATTCCAATATAAAATAAGAAGACGATCTATCTCAAAAATTTATTTACAATAAAATACAATGTTTAATATTTTAAAAAATAATAATTAATGAATTATAACATAATATTTTTTTTGCTCTATTTACATATTACATAATGTGTATTGTTTAATTTTATATCACACAAATATTTCTAGCTATTTATATTTACAGCGAATATCATTAAAATAGTTCATTTTTCATGCATTAATTATCATATTTAATAACAAAATTCGAAATAAATTCGGAATGTTAAACATTTTTATGTCGATTTTGATCTATCACACATTAATGATGATTTGTTTTATAAATTTCGTAATTATCAATATTAAATATAATTTTAACCCTCCATTGGATGCAGTCTAATTTGTAACGAATCGAATATTGCTTTTTATTATATATGTATCAAAAGTAGTAATGGTTGTTTAATAACAATCAATATAAAACGAGTAAACGAAATTAATCGTAATAAATGATACGTAATTTTGCGATATAAATAAGGTAAATGCATTAATTTAGAATAATACAAATAATTCTGTCTTCATAGAAAAAAAAGACATTTTTACAATAATCATCAACGTGACGATGAACAACCTGGAGAGAAGAAAACAAAGTGAAACGATTAGAAAAACCAGACGAAAAGTATAAAAAAAATATACGAATAAAATAAAATTTTCCAGATAATGTTTAACGAAAATTAAACGGAAATGCCGATTTTGAAAATAAACCCTTGACGATATATTGAATTGATTAAACTGATTATAATTGTGATAAAAGTAAAATTCTTATATAGAATATAAACAAAATTATATATATATATATATATATAGAAAATTATATATATATATATATATATATATATATATATATATATATATAATTTTACAAAATTATATTATATAGAATTAAACAAAAAGAACGTTTGATTTGAATTGAATATTTCAAAATGAAAAAATATAAAAATTATACAACTTCACAAGCATAAAAATAGAAATTACTTTAATGAAGAGTAATGCATTTATTATCAAAAAAAAAATATTCCAGGTATTATATATATTGACTGTCATAAATTTATAAGAATATATATATATATATATATATATATATATATATATATATATATATATATTTTGCATTGCTTTGTTAAATATTCAAAATACTAAAATAAATAATCGATTCGCGATGCCAAGATTACTAAAACTGTCAATTAAACATAAACTTGGTACAAAGTATACAAAAAAAAGTATTTCATATAAAATCAATTTGTTTAAATATTGAAGTTTAAATGGATTTAGAACAAGAAAAAGAAAAGCAAGAATAATAACTGGAGAACGCAGAAAAGACAAATAATATAGATTACAGATTATTTAATATATCGTTAAAAAAAAAACATGAAACGAAACCGAAATAATGATCGTATTTCGAATTTGTCTAAAGCAAAAGATTTTTAAGCATATTTTAATTTAATTTATCTTTTTAACTTAATAGTTTTAAATATAAGATCTATGGAATTTTATCAATAATTAGATTTATCGAGAAGAGAATGAAGAATACGATTTCGATAATCGATATTTGGAAATCGAATAAATGATACATTATCAAAATAAACGTATATCGTAGATGAAAACATTTATAAAATAATAATATGAAATTGATATTAATAATAATTAAATTATAATAAATAATTATAGATTATTTGTAGAAATTTGAAAACCGAGAAAAATTTTCCATAAAAGAAAAAATCTTAAATATGTAAATCGAAAACGAAAACATACAAGTTTTAAAATTTACTTGACATACGATTTATAAAAGATTGGTAACAAATAAAAATAAATATAAATATCGTGGATCGAAATTTACTAAGAGAATATGTAAAAAAATGTGTATTTTTTTTAAATAATATATTATAATTATATAATTTAGTCGCAATGGAGAATAAAAGTTATAAATAATATATATATTAAATAATCAATAGGCAAAACGAAGAATTCTATAAATCCAATTCATTATTATTACTAAAGCCACTACAAGTAATTACTATTATTTTAAAGTCGAATAATATTCACAATTTTTTTTTAGTGATTGTGCTATATAATAGCATAATTTTTATAATTTTAATTATATTATGAATACAATAAAGCTTCTCCACTGTGTTAAAGGGTTCGATTTTTTTTACATTTAAAATTTTTCCGTGGAACAGCTTTTTTAATATATTTAATATCTTATAGGTTAAACGCTACGATAATCAATTTTTATTACCCTTCTGTAATTATAATTACATCCAAAGTTGTTTTTTAAACTGTTATAATGTCTAAACTATAATTTTGCTATGGCGAATCGTTTGTGAATATAATATTTTGTAACAATATTGTATATTATATTATATTTGTAATTGAAAAGTTTGATAATACTTTTTTCAAACAATAATATATATACATATATGGGATATTTTCTATGTTATTAAAATTTTAATAACTAAATATAATTAATTACGAATGAAAAAAAATGAAATGAGAATCCATATCTTTTAATGGAAGCGAAATTTATCGTAATTTTTTCAGCACCGCATGTATATTAAATAATAATTAATCATAAAAAAAAATAACTACAGTAAGTTATTCTAAAATATTACTGAAAAATAGAAAAGTAATCTTTAAATTTTTAGTAAAATATTGCAAAAATTATCATCATAAAACAATCTAGAAATTTTTAATGACGAATTATACTAATAAAAATCTAAGTTGATTTTACATAAAAATCATCAGAATTTGAACAAAAAATATTCTAAATTCAAATGAAGATGGTTTTGAAAATTCACTAATTATGCCAATTGCAAAAAAAAATAATAATATTAAGATAAATCATTTTACGAAATATCATAATCGATATTTAAAAAAATATACGTTGAAGATTTTTAATAAATAAAATTATATGAAATATTTCAAAGATGATAAGTCTATATAATTTTTAATGCGCATTAAAAATAATTGGACACAATTTTTGAAAAAAAGAAAACAAACATTAAGAAGGCATAAAAATATAAGAATTCGAATAAACGAAACAGTGATTAAAATCTGAAACGAATTAATAAAAAATGCCAACTGAACATCGCAGAATCGATTTTGTGACATTAACAAAAATACGACAAATAAATACGAAACGAAATCGATGAATAGAGAAATCACTTCAAAATTATAATAGACAATATAAATGAATGTGATGAAAAACTATTTGAGTTAAATTGAAATTTTTATTCGATAGAATAGATAGATATTGTAAAATTGAATATGGATTCGATAAAAATAAAAATAAAATATTTTAAATCGATATTGATAATCGCTCAATTGCGTATTAGAATAATCCGTTATGAGACACCCTTGTCCTCAAGTTCAATTGAAGTACAAGGGAGCATCCGGTCACAATATCTTGGAGAAGAAGAGTGCTGCCGGCGTCGGTGCGTGCGTCGGTGCCATCAGCCGCGGCTGCAGCAGCAATTGCGGCGGCGGTTGATCCCTTGGATTTTGAAGATTGGACGTGGGTGACGGCGCCAGCGACGCGCCGCCCGGTCCCACGTGCAATTTCCTCGTGTGCTTCTTCAGATCGAAATTGCGACAGAAACCTTTGGCGCATATGTGACACGTGAACGGTTTCCTATCGTTGTGCGTGTGCATGTGAAACGTTAAATTGTATATTTGATGAAACGCTTTGCTGCACAGCGTGCACTTGTACGCTTTTTCGCCGCTGTGCGTCAATTTGTGATTCTTATAATTGCCCTTCTGATGGAAACCCTTGCCGCACGTTTCGCAAACGAACGGTTTAACGCCCGCGTGTATTCTGGCGTGCGTGTTCAGCGTGGACGATCTGTTGAAGGCTTTGCCGCACACGCCGCATCTGTGCGGCTTTTCCGACGTGTGTATTATTTTGTGCCTGCACAACGTTGACGCTTGTCTGAAGCCTTTACCGCACACCTAATAATAATAAATATATAAATTTATTTATACAATATAAATATGAAATTTTTACGATAATGATTCATTTGTATATATATATATATATATATATATATATATATATATATATATATACCTTGCAGACGAAAGGTCTGGCGCCCGTATGCACCGGCATATGTCTGGTTAGATTGTAATGAGCGTTGAAAACTTTTCCGCAGTCGGCGCACGCGAACGTTTTGTGACGGGGCGGAGGCGCCGATGCAGCGGCTAGCGGTGCTGCAGGAGACGGCGCAGGAGTCGACTCCTTGTATTGTTTGAAGGCGGACGGTTCCGGTGCAATCAGACGTGCTATTGAAAATTTCAACTCGGACACTTTACTCTGACGATTCGAACTGAATGGTTGCATCGTGATCGGTTTTTTTTTTTTTTTTTTACAATTATTATTATCAATTACTCTGCAATCCTGTAATCGAACAATCGTATGATTTTATAATTAGTACATAAATTTAATTAGATAAAACATGTATTAAAGTTTTGTTATGGTATGGGCATGTTGTGCGGAGTGATGAAAATTATGTGGCAGGACGAGCAATGAGGCTAAATCCTGAAGGAATCGTTCAAAAATGCGATATTTGGACAGGATTAATGCCGATATGAAAATCGTTATGCAATTACGCGGGAAAAACGCTAGGAGATGATGATGATGATCATGATATATTAAAGAAAAAACATTTTATATATTCTAATATTATCATTAATTCAATTAATAATTTTGTGCAGGGAAAAAATCAAAAATTACAATTTACAAAAATTCAAAGTTTTTAACGCGTTGACTGTCAAATTTTCCAGTGCACCAATTACGAGTTATCTCGTACTGTGTTTACTTGCCACTTTTTTTTATGCAACAACACATTCACTCCGATAAATAAACAAACTGAGCGTTATAAAAATTTAGTACATGATATATAATATCAAGAAATTTTTAAAATGTCACTCGATTAAATCGTTTAATACGTAAAATAAATTGTATTAAATAAATAAATAAATATATATATATATTAAATCGAAAATCAACGATAAATCGTTTTACGCGTGTTAAATCGCGCGCAAAATTAACAATTCTCAAATGCGGTGTTTCAAGTGAGCAATTCCAGTGGCGCACGAACAAAAAAAAAAAAAAAATCACCGCAGCAGCTGCTATTGCTGTTAATGCAGTTCTCGAATTTCGAAACACCTCTGCTGGGTCATTAAATTTGGCTGCTTCATTGTATTTTGAGATGAGAACAATTGAGCATATGCCGTTCGGTTTTTCGGGCACGAGCCGTATTTTTTTTTATTCAAAACAATAAATGCGTGCGAAATAAATATATATATATATATACATACATAATAGAAATGTGAAAAATTATATATATATATATAAAGTGCAATGTATGACGAATGGCCCTTTCATGCGCCCTTTCAACCGTAAATATTTGTAATTATACCATTCGAAGGTTTTTGATTTTTTTTATTCTCTTCTTAACGAGGGTATTTTATCGGGAACAAGAAGAAATAGCAATGAAAATACTGAGTTCATAAAGCGTTTTTTTTTTAAGTTAAAATAAATCTTTTTTTTATTAGATTTATTTTAAATAAAATTATCAATAAATAAAAAGTTAACGTTTTATGTCGATGTTTAACAATAAAATCTGATTTTTTTTATAGATATCTACGTTTAATATTTGAATGAAATTTAATATATTTTCGCCATAATAATATTATATTAAATAGTAATTCTTATAATTATTAAAAAAAAATAATGATTTAATTTTAATAAAGATTGAATCAGTAATAATTATATATACTAAAACTTAAAACATTAATATGTAACATATATTATATTATAAAATAAATCATAAGAATGCAGAATCAAAAAAAAAATATTTTCTTTTGGTAGAAAAAATATGTTAGTTAGAGGTTGTCAACAATTTAACGAGCACACTGTGAACGAATTGAGTATTTCTATAACTGTATAAAAAAATATATAATGATTTGGCCCTTTGAGGGCGAAGGTCCTGCTGTTCTTTTATGTTTGACGTCGCCAAAATATGACCCGACACTTCCTGTTCCGTTTATTTTCGGATATAAAAACATAGTTAATCCAGCGCAGTGTCACGATTATAAATATAAATTATAAATCATATTAAATTTTTAAGAAATCATCATAAATATGATATTATTCACGACATGTAATTTTATATTTCTATAATTATAATTATTTTAGGAAAATTTCTATAATTATATAAAGTATATTATTACGTTTTAGTTATAAAATAGTAGTCACGTTTTTGAAAAGATGAGAAAAATTCTCTAGATTTAAATTAAAAATAATAATATTCGAAAAAAAAATGGCACGCCACTGAATTCGAAATCTCTTATAGAGGAAACATTGGAGCTCAAATACAGGCCACCGGTCTTTTCGATTGACACCAAAGACACAATCAAACGTATTTTCCATCATTTTCAACTCGATCAATGAGCTTATTTTCTCTGTCAACCATCGATTTGAATTGGTATCATCAAAAAAAATCTCCTGTCATCACCAATCTTTCCCCCCTCCCCCAGCATAAGAATCTTAATCAATAGATTCTACGACTTTCTTCATTATATATTTTTATATTAGTGATGATTGAGTATTTGGCTAAAAATTATTACATCTTATTTTTTAAGAATAAAATTATTCAGAATTATTATTCTTATATTCAGTTACATAATTATCAGTGTTTATTTTATAGGGTAAATTAAAATCGAAAAAAAAATATTTTATCTGTAATATATACTAATGTGTTCAAAAATTAAGGTGAAATTGAAATTTAAAACTCTCGGGCATTAGGAAGCCAGTTAAATTGTATTTTTTTCCTAAGTTGGAAATGTCATACATGTCATACGGCATTAGTTCTTCGCGACTTTTTTGTACAAAAACTCGACTCATATCGTTCCGCAACCACCGTATTCGCCTGATTTTAGCTCCGTGCCAGTTCTGGCTAATCGGCAAACTTAAAAGGCCAATACGGGGACGCCGTTTTGACACGATTGTGGAGATAAAAAACGAATCGAAGAAGTTCTTGAAGGCTATACCGGAAAAAGACTGAAAAAAGCGTTAGCAAAAGTGCATTTTAACGGACGGGGATTAGTTTGAAGGGGATGAAATTAATTTGGAAGAATAAATAAAGAATTTACATTTCATAAACAAATTATTCACCTAATTTTATGTTCACAGTTATATATATATATATATATATATATATATATATATACATAAATTCAAATCGTCCATCAGATAATGACACCGATTTTAGAGAGAGACGCGACAAACGGACAAAGGGGGGAAGGGATAGGGTGGTGAAAAAAAAAGAAAATGCGGAAAATGAAAAGCGAACATTTTCTCTGACAATCGAGAGTAGAAAAAAAATCGGCATTTTTTTTCCTGACGACATCGCCTGTCGAAAGTAAAGAGCGACGCGCACGCAATATTACCAGTCGCCATTGTCGTTTCGATGGCGATGTCGGAGGCCATTGTTGTCTACCGGTTCGGTAGGAGTGGCCGCCATTGTTTACGCAGCCATTGTAGTCGTTAGCGTACTGCAGAAAACACTCGAATTTATATACATATATGTATATATATATATATATATATATATATATATATATATATACAGATATTTATATAGTATGACGTACTTATATCTGTGCGCAAATTGTGTGTTGATGAAGCCCCGAGGACATTCCTGACGACTCTTCGCTCCATCATCACACAGTCGTCGTCTCAGTCATCGTTATCATTATATTGCGGTGGCTGCAGAATCGCTTTGTGCATCAAATATAACAATAGCTACGTTATATATATATATATATATATATATATATATATATATATATATATATATATATATATATATATATATATAAATTGTCTACTCGTGCATTTAATGTATGAAACCATTTGTCAAATTCATAAATATACTTTGATATAGATTAGAAGGCAATTAAGACGCGTCACCATCGCATTTATATAATTAATATTCTAATATAATCGATATATTATAAATATTATGGTTAAAAAATTTACTATAATATACATATAAGCATATATTATAATCTTTAGTTTGACGAACACAATTTTATCCTACTATAAATCTGTGTCACTTTTATTCATTTTACTGCTTTGTATTGTAATTTTACAGTCTTATTATTAATAGTTATATATTAAATAATATTTTTAAAATAATAATACAAAACATCGAAAACGAATATTTTATTGAATATTATCGATGAAAAAAAATAAAACGACACTCAATAAAGAGAGGAAATAAATATTACATATTGAACAAAAAAAAACACACATATTTATTGCATTTCAATATCGATATATTTTGCATTGAAAAAAACATATTATATTATATTATATTATAATATAATTCGAATAAAGAGCCTCTCTAGAAGTCGTCGAAGCGCAAACTCGAATATTTCACATAGAGGAGAGAAAAAAAAATATCGTATGAATTCAAAAAAAAAAAACGTCCACTTGTATGAAACGCACGTTTATTATTTATAATATATTTATTATTTCTCCCCGTTGCACGCATTATTTCCGTTATTTTTATCGCGGCCATATATTTCAATGAACACCATATTTTTTTTTCTTTATTCCACCGGCCCATTATGAGAAGAAATAAATGAAAGAAAAAAAAAGGGGGTTCGCTCGAACGAATCATCGATAAATATTTACACCGCGAATTCTATGCCATTTTTTTTTTTGGATTTTTCTCTTCAAGTGCTCTTTTATTTTAAACGAAAATATTTATTATGAAAATAATCGTTCGATTATTGACTTTAAAATATCATGAATGAAAAAAAAAAAAAAAAAAAATATATATATATATATATATATATATATATATTATACTATAATAATATATAATGAAATATATTATAAACTTATATAATATAATCGGTATGTGTGTATGTTTTTTTTTGTCACGATTTATAACGTGTATTTATTTGTTACATGTGAGGTATTTTGGTAGTTTTTCACAAAGCAATTTCCAATATTTGGACACTTGATTCATATGGGATTATTGAGCCGACTGGTCTACCTTTTTTCATAGGTCGCGTAATGCGGTATTTTCAAAGAGGATTATGTCACATAAAATTGTATGTAATATATTTTTCTATATATCGACAATTTATACCCTAATATAAAATATATAATATATATGTATGTGAATGTTATTATTATTATTTAATAATTAATATAAAATAATTGCGAATAAATCTAATGAATATTTTTTATATAGTTTATATATCTGATAAAAGTGAAAAAAAAAAACATAAATAAATGTTTTATTTTATTAGAAATATAATATTTTAATTTGTACTGAAAATGTTGTGTGTGAAATTTTTAGATAGGTCTTATTAGTAATAAATCGGTATCGTTTTTTCTGACAGAAAATTTTTAATACTAATTTATTATATTTAATGCAAATTTTATATTTATACAACTTTATATAAAGTTCAATTTTGATAATCATATGAAAGGAATTTTTCGTTTTTTTTAGTTTTTTTTTTGATTTTATATTAGACTAAAAATTCACAAATATATAATAAAAAAAAGATGATAATATATTTTAATTACATTAAGTATTGATATTCAGTACGATATATGATTTATAAATTATATAATGAATTGTACTATAATATTTTTAGACTAAAAAGAAAACGCGATATAACGCTGAGATTAAAAAGTAAGGTGAATGTGTTTATAAAATGTAAATTCTTTATTTATTCTTCCAAATCAATTTCACGCAGTTCAAAGTGATTCTTGTTCGATAAAACGCATTTTTGCCAACGTTTTTTCCAGTACTTGAAACAGTCGGAATAGTTTTTTTCCGGTATAGCCTTCAAGACTCTCTTCGATTCGGCATTTATCTCCTCAATCGTGTCAAAACGGCGTCTCCGCATTGGCCTTTTGAGTTTGCCGAATAGCCAGAAGTCGCACGGAGCCAAATCAGGCGAATGCGGTGATTGAGAAACTATACAGTATGCAGTATGAACCAATGCAGTATGACATGGTGCATTATCATGGTGTAAGAATTATAAAAACACGTGTAACTCGGAGATAATTAGACTTTTTGACAGACGCTTGGTAAAATGTTATAGACAGTCCTACCAATCTAGAAAAAAATACAAATTATCTGCCTTTCTAACGCCCGAGAGTTTTAATGACAATTTTACCTTACTTTTTGTTTACAATAGTATATATTATATATAAAACAAATAATAATAATAATAAATATCATCAAATAGCGCGAAATTTTCACCGTCAAAAGGAAAAAAAAAACATTCCTCGATATTAAGTGGAAATAGTACCGAGCACATTATATACACAAGTGTAATTGAAATGCTGAAGTGTAACGCCCTTTTTTTTCAGATAGCACAAGAGGGAAGCGGTTTTGCGATCAAAGTAATAGTTGTCGTGTGACGTATAAGTCGAACCCTTCAAGGGTTACGTGACTTAGTGGATGGTTTTCACCCCGCATCAGTGTTTAGGTGTGTGCGGTAAATATTCACTTTAACCGTCTCTCACATATATATATATATATATATATATATATATATATATATATATATATATATATAATAATAATGTATGGCAGAATTCTACCCCATCTTCATATCCTGGTTGTTCCAGTCAACCACCCTCAAACCGCCCCCTGCATACAAATAATCCCATAACAATTATACTGGGCAAACACCGATTTAGCGTGTCACAAGGGAGAATTCTGCATATAATATACATTCAATGATATGTGAGTTTGTTTGAGGTGGGGGGCATTGGGGGAGGGTGTTATACTGATTTATTTTCTTATTCTTGTATTGGTGAACGATTATGGTAAATTTTATTTATGTGTGTGTTTATGTAATTATATTTGCGTTTCTGATTATTTTTTTCAAAATAAAATATTTAGAAAAATCATAATAATTTGATTTAAAAATATATAAATGAAGACAATGATAATATAAATTGACTTATATGAATACGAAGCGTTCAATTTATAATACCATAATAATTACAATTTTAAACATATCATGAAAAAAATCAATAATAAATGAAATAAAGGAATTGAATAAAAATAATAAATGAATTGGAATATATTTATAAAAAAAAATAATTTAATTTAACGTCATAAAAATTAAAAATAACAATTGATCAACTTTGTACTGAAAAAAATTTTTTTTATAAAAGGTTAGTTTGAATTTAATGCATTTTAAAATATTTCAATATTTATATTTCATAATAATATATTATTAATACGTTGACGCCGGCGTGTACCACCGGTGGTCCACGCTAGATTTTTATCGAGTGGCGAGTACCACCGATGGCCGCCCATAGTAAACTGTCTCATCAGGTGATGAAAAACCAATATATAATATTATATTTTAAATGTAAAAAAACAAACAGCAAAAAATATTAAAATCGGCCCCGGCGTGAACGTGTTAAATCATTAAATTATGTTTACACTTTAAAAATTAATAAACTAGTGAATCATCGTGTATGTTAAATCATTATAAATACACATGTTTTTATTATATATTTAATAAATATAAAATTTAAAATTTAATTTAATATTTTTTTTAATATCAGATTTTATCAAAAAATCTGATAAAAAATCACTTTAAAAATATTGTAAATAAAAAGATAATAAGTCCTGATTAATTGAAATGATGATTATATAATAATATATGATATTCAGAATTGTATATAAAAAAAAAAAATGTTATATTCAATTATATTTACATCTGAAAAGTATGGTATATTGCGTTTATAGCAGTCAAAATTGAAGGAAATCTAAGTAAAATTGGATCGTAAATGCTGAAATATTTTACATGAAATCATATAGTAATAAGTTGAACTTTAGAATGGCATGGATCTATATTTTAAGTTGTAGAGGTCATTTAAAATTAAATTAAGAAAATAAGGTAGCATTCGACGAAAAAAAAAATGCTACACCACCGCCGTTTTACATTATTTTATAAATATGATAAAAAATAAGAATATAAAATAAAAATTATATTTTTTTTATTAAAACGAAAATAATATAAAAATATTTTCAATATTGAAAATATATAAAAACAAAAATAAAACTTGTGTCGATTGTGTACTATATAGAAAAAAAATTTTTTTCACGCCCATTCAAAAAAAAAAAAGAAAAATAATAATAATGATAAAAGCTATTGGGGTGAGAAGCGTAGCGCGGTTGTGATTTAATGTTTTCGAAAATTATCGGTCGTTTAAGGGTTAGACGGCAATCTCATCAACTCGGTGGGCGTAAACCGCAAAATAGTACCGGGTATTTTGGTGTGCGACTTTATTTATTCGGATTGCGATCGGAAACCACCCCACGGTTGATGGATCACGTCACTTACATTACACACACCCGTCATGAAAACGAACAACTTTTCCACTATAACGTCTAATATACCATTTATATAATCGCTTTCTCGTGTACGTTTTTATGTGTATGTATTTATGTATATTTGGCTCGATTTGAGATTTAGAAAGCTGTTTTTGAAACGTTCTCGTCTGATCGATTCAAAATTTTTCTTTTATAATCAATAATATAACGCGCTTATTCATTTTTTTTATATTATTTATAAAGAGTCTATAAAGATGATTCAAAATTGCTTTCTAAAATTATAATATTAATGTACAATGAATTCAAAATTTTTATATAAAATCATCCCTAAAGATATAGATTCCTATAATAAAAAAAGAATTATTTATCTTTAAGAATATATATATATATATATATATATATATATATATATATATATATATATATATATATATATATATGGAATTTTGATATTTAATAGCAGCATGCATTTTTTGTAATAATAATTTTCATCAACGATCATATTGAAATGTATTAAAAATGTATAAATAAATATATATTAGGTTTTCAATATTAATTAAAATCGAATGTTTGAATATTATTAGAAAAAAATACAGATTTTATCATATTTTTAATTTTATTTCTAATATAAAATTTTAACAATTTTTATATAATAAAATTAAAATATATTTCAAATCTTTAAATGTACGTTTATTTCGATATAATACTGTACATATATAAATACAGTGATATAATAATAATAATGATATTAAAAAAATCGCAAATAAAAATCTTTAGATTGTATACAAGCTTTAATACTGCATTTGAACGGGTCGTCGGCTCGTCTGAACAAAATTGAATAACAAGCTTAAAAGATTAGTATGAAAAGAGTAGGTGTTGTATTATTGCAGAGAAACTGCGTTTTATACCTTTTTTTTTAGCAAATATAAAAATTTCGCTTCAATATTCATTACATATTATTAACGTTAATATTGTGAATACTAGTCTTTAAACTATAAATAAAAAAAAAATATTTTAATATTTTAATATGTATTTAGAATAACATAAACATAACTAGTATAATATGAACGGATTAAAATTATATACAATATTTAATATTAACATTTATTATTAAATAAAAATATATTAATAATCAATGCATTTATCTATTTGTAAATAAATATGTATATATTTTATATATATATAAACTAAATGAAAGGGCACCGGTTTTCCCTTTTGTTGCGTTTTCACACATGGTCGTATTAAAGACTCTTTAGGTCGTACGATAGAAAAAAAAATAACATTAAGAGGATTAAAGCAATGTTTGGACCGGTCGTTTGAGCTACTTATCTTGCCGACTTATGACGATTTACAACCAAAAATACCGTGTAACCGTCGATTGTTACGTCTATATATATTCATATATAATATGAATGGCGACAAAAAAAAAGAAGAAGAAGAAGAAGTGCAAGTACAACAATAATAAGGTATGACGTAAAATTAGGAAACGTATTTATGGTTGAACACTTTTGGAATTGTTGAATTTTATCGAATGAATCGAAGAATTTTGCTGAAAGTAGTTAACATCCGCATCCGACTTACCTTTTTTTTATATAATATATATATAGAAATATATGTATTTTGATCTGATTGCTTAATTCGTGTGTTGATCCTGTGTGGAATTTGTGTGGGATTTTGAAATATTTAAGTTTGTTAAGGGCGTTAAAACGCTATTGATTATGACGAAGGATACAATATTAAAATATATTTATATAGGATTTTGTTTATGATTAATATTTATAAAAAAAAATAAAGAACATTACAATGATTACTACGTTTTTAATTGATATATATATATATATATATATATATATATATATATATATATATATATATATATATACATATATATACTTATCATATGAATGATATTTTTTTAATATAAAAATTATAAAAAAATATCAATCATATGGTATATCTAAAAAAAATACACATAAAAGTTATAAATAGACAAAAATAGTTTTAAATTAATTTTTGATAAGTAAAACATTGACACTAATAACTAAAAATAAATAAACATTTTGTATCTGAAATAGATGTATTATTAATGAAGAAAAAATATCGTTTTTTTAAATTATTATAGATTTATTATGTAAAATTTCGGCAAAAAAAATTTTTTAATACTTTAGATTTTTTTTTTCAAAAATCTAGTATAAAAATATAAGAATATTTAAAAAGATTAAAAAAAAGTCTGAAATATATATATTAAACAAAAAATATTTCAAATATCATAAATTCTGGTTATTAAATTATTTGTTCGACGGTATGGAAATTTATTGAAAATTTTTACGAAAAGAAATTTATAGGAATATTCTAAAAATTTTGAATTATTTAATAAAATAAATAAAAATTGGAAAATTGACAATTCGTCATAATTTTTTTTTCATTCGCATTGCACTATATAAAATTGAACATTGAATCGATATTTTAAAATATTAAATTCCGATATATAATATCAATACGAAATAAATATAAATATATATATATATATATATATATATATATATATATCATAATCTACGTATATTTTTACATGAAGAAGTTTGATTCGACGAGGCAATATCCCTTTTTGAATAGCGAAACGTACAACATATTGTTTGTTTGACAAAACGCCTCGGGCTTTGAAGCCGAACCCTTCACATTTTCGCTGAACAACTTTCGTCGATTCCGTTCAAAATGTTCGAGTGATACTCGTTTTCACGAATCTTACAAATGCTGCATTTGTGCCCGTTTAATTGGTAGAAAATTTTAATTATACATCGTCGATAACATCAATAATAATTTCATCATTTCAAAATATCACGGAAAAATATACAATATTCTTCTATATTCCAATTTTATAATTTTATAATATACGATAAAATACTACTGTCATTAAAAAATACAGTGAAATTATCATTGAAAACTCCCGGGCATTGGGAAGACAGGTGAATTGTATTTTTTTCCTAGATTGTTAGGATTGTCTATAATAATTGCCAAACGTCTGTTTATCAAAAGGTTTAATTATCGTCGAGTTGATTCCTGTATCACAATAATGCACCTTGTCATACTGTATTGGTTCTGACTTTTTTGCACAAAAACTCGATTCACATCGTTCCGCAACCACCGTTTTCGCCTGATTTGGCTCCGTGCGACTTCTGGCTATTCAGCACACTCAAAAGGCCAATGTGGGTATGCCGTTTTGACACGATTGAAGAGATAAAAACCGAACCGAAAAAGGTTTTGAAGGCTATACCGGAATAAGAATATTCCGACTGTTTCGAGGACTGGAAAAAGCGTTGGCAAAAGTGGGTTTGATTTGGAAGAATAAATTTACTTTTTATAAACAAATTCACCTTACTTTTTGATCACAATGTTATATTCGATATTAAATATTTTTCATTTCATCTTCGCCACGTGTATAATAAAACGATATATCGCGTTGAATTTTCATCGTGAACGTGTTATTTGATGTGTTTAACACGTGCCGTGACTAGTCACGCTCAATTTCACCCATTATATCACGATTCGCTCACAACCGTGAACCTTATAACGTAATTAAACTACCTAACAATATATACTACCTATTTATAGAAAAATTACGAAAGATAGTCGATCGTTTAATAGATGTAAAATAAATAAGTTTTGCGTTAACCCTTCGCGGGCTCGATTGATATATAATACTATAATTTTAAACATTTATTTCATTATAATTTAGTATACGTATTAATATGTCAATTTTTCATTATCATCACAAACAATAATAATATTTCTCATTATAAAAAATATTAAATACTAAAAATATTAATATATTAAAAATTATTTATTGTTACATTAAAAAATGATTTAAAAAATTGTAACAATATATTATATATATGTAATTATTTATTTCGGTCAAAATAATATTTTTTATATATTTATTATGCACAATGGGTACTGATATTAATTGTTTATCGATAACAACGGGAAATGTTAACATGCCACTCGAGACCCGGAATAAAACCAATTATTTCACCCTTATAAATACATATAAACACGAACTTATACCGCTACAATATAATAAATATAAAAATAAATATTTATAATATTAGCAATTAAAATATTACGTTCAATATTTTTAATATATAATGGTTATTTTCATATTAAATCTTAATGATTTCAATTAATTTTATATATATATATATAATATGAACATTTTTTTTTTGATATAAAATGTTTAAAATATTTTTAATTTATTCGTTTTACTGTTTATATACAGTAATCTATGATGATAATCGTCAATTTTGTATTTAGTTTTTAATTCATAGCAATATAGCGGTTTTTACTGGATGGAAAATTATTATCCCCCACGAATATATGAGGGGGTGAAACGAGGATCGTCTCCGCTAATAGTTCAATTAACGATACGAAATCGAAAATGGGGGAGAATGGAACCCTTCCAAGGGTTTCGCATTAAACCACTTCACACATGAGTCCGATAATATTTATTGAAATCGACATGAACATGGGCAAACATATTTCATGTTTGCAGTCGGCCTCGATAAAAATACGACTTTGATCGAGTGGACCGAAGCAATAATCTTAATATATTAAATACATACACACACACACACACACACACACACATATATATATATATATATATATATATATATATATATATATATATATATATATATATATGTTTTATAGTGGAATTAAAGTACAAAAATGAGCTTTGAATGATTGAGGATTAATATAAATATGAGAAACTTAACAGATATTTTAGGATTAGTTTTGGGCATGATTTTTCCTATTGGATTTAAACTAATAATAATATAATAAAAAATGATGTTATTTGAAAAAAAAATATTTAGAGAGAAATTCTATTATATTTAGAAATAATTCTATATGAAAAAAATGATTTTACAATTGCCTAATATATCCAAAAATTAAAAAAAAATCAATATCGTTATAAATCTAAATGATACTTTTTGACTGAAAATTTATAAAAAAAGTATTAATATTAAAAATTAAAATACCAAAAAAATAATATATTTTCATTATTTTTTTCCGATATATATTTTTTTATTTTCATAATTAATTGTGTTAAATATTCATAATTCAACAAATATTATTTTTTTTGCACCTATATATAATATTTTTACTCTTTAATTTTATAATTATATATAAACGAATGAAAATCTAAAATTATAATCGCTTATTTTCAACACATTCAAATTACCGCAAAATAATTTCTCACTTGCAACAATACATATACGGATCACAATGTATTTCTCGAATAATAAATATGAATATGTTTGTGTGTGTGTGTGTGTATGTGTGTGTAAAACGGAATTAATAAGTGTTTTGGTTGTCGGGTCGAGTGCACAATTTGCGCTTGTCGTTATCGAAAACGAGCCGCGACACTAAGAAGCATTTATTCCCATTGTCTGCTGAATCGGGGGGGCACATTGTCGTATTGTCCCGGGACACGAACGCGGGGGGAGTGGGGGGGGATGGCAAATTCACGAATGCGTGGGCGAATTATGACGCCGACATAACAGGATATACACGAAAATGCATCGGCGAACACCACAGATTCTCAAACGTTTCCGGAAACGTTTGAGAAACAAAAAAAAAATAGTGACATACCTAGATTTTCGTTTATGTACGATTATGTGAATTTGATCGATAATTATATAAATGTTTATTTATTTATTTTTTAGCCGGAATATTAATTTATATAAATTTGAAAAAAGAATAAGAATTTAAATTGAAAACTATTGACCCTTTGAACTCGAGACGTTTCGCAGTGTTTTTGGTGAATTTTTTTACTCTTAACTAAAATTTTATATTTTTATTGGTTTTACATATAACACAATATATGAATTTATTCAACAAATTTCTAAACCAAAAAAAAAAACAGTTTACGCTACCATTTAACATTTTTTTCAAAAGCAATAAATTGAATATACCGATCTACATAATTGTTTTATCGTTCTGTTTATAGGAATTAAAAATTTTAACTTTAATAATCTCATTGTTAAGATTATCAAATTTGAACCAAAAAATATTCCAAAGTTTCAATGACGAAAATGTTTGTAATTACATGGTTTGTCACTAATTTTGGATAGAAAAATTTATATTTAAAAGAGTGCCATTTTACACTTTATAATAATCAAATAACACTTCTTTCAGTGCAAATGGTTAAAAGTCATAATTCTAGTTATATAATAATTACTAATGATATAAATATCTGATATAATATTAAAAAAATAATAATCATGTTAAATCTTTATGCTAAAAAAAGAAAGATTTTTATATATCATTAGACAATTCTATTACACGTTGTTAGAAAATATGATCGACATTAATAATCTATATCAGCGGTGTTCAAATCGACAATCGTAGTTTACTAGCTATACGCGGAATTTATTTTTATTATTTTTAATTAAATTTTAATCAATGTTAAATTGTTACATTTTATATAATGTGACCTTGATACGAATAAAAAGGTTTATATTTTTCGTCGATAGTTCAGAGCTTGTAATTTGAAATCCAAGACGATTTCGTTGGTTAAAAATTTGAACGCCCCTGATCTATACACTTTCAATAATATATAGTATTATTAATATTCATGAGGAAGATTTCTATTAAAATATCTTCATAATTTCTAATATATATATCCAAGTCGAATTTTAAAACTTAATACTTTTATAAATATATTATATTTAAATATATAATAAATGCAATATTTTATAAGAGACTCATTATTAATATCATTTAATCAGATATAATTGTAATAACAGACTTTGTATACACAGTTTAAGAAGCACAGTCTTTGAGCACAGTTCAACGGAGCGTAAACAGATGTCGCATTGAGATCGGCGATCCTTTGTGAGGAAGGGCAAACGTACACACCTGGGGACTCCCTTCGGCCTCTATTTTTTTTTCTATTTTTTTTCCTGGGGTCTCCCCATTCTTTCGTTTAACTTTTGTTCTCCGCCTTCACGACTATTTAACAATGCCGAATAATATTTCCGACGGTGGCTAATCAGCGGATGTTGAACCTTAGTAGACACGAAAGCATTATTCGATTTTGCGTCTATTTTTCCTATTTTTTTTTTTCGTAAAATATCTCCACAATTGATATTTTGACGTTAGATGAATTTCAGGAATTTGCGTATAAGTTTGACTTTTGAATATATATATATAATGAAAATTCAGTCGGATTACAAATTTGTTAAAAATATATCAATACTATAATAAATAATACTATTATACATGAATAAGAAATTTAAATAAGTTTAAAATATTTTAAATATTAAATATTTTTGTTTTTTATATATATTTATAAAGAAGCGATTTTTGGTGAGTTGAGCTAAGTTGATCATACAATCAATTATAATCATCATCATAAATAATATTAAAATATATTTTTAATAATAATATACTCAATATTATGTATATAATAATAATCAGTTTTTATAAATAAAAATATTCATTATATAAATAATAAATTAACAATCGATTGATCAACTATTTTTTTTCGTTTAAGTAATTAATAAAATTTTTAGTAAATTATAGTAATAAATTAGAAGTTGAAATTTCATAAAAATACCACGATAGCTAGCATTGTGTGAAAGAGATGTAAAGGTATAAAATGAAAGAGATACATGCATTATGAAGAAGATGCATCGATATAGGCGGTGACGTTTTTCGGCCACGCCTACGAATTTTCCGCCAATATAGGCTTTTTCATTATGCGATTTTCTTTTTTTTATGAGAAACTGACGAATATTTTTTTTCCGATATTAAAAAAATGTGTATATTTATATAGAATTATTTCTATATATGGGAATAAAATTTTTAAATTAATTAGAAATATTTAGAAAAAAGGTATATATATATATATATATATATATATATATATATATATATATATATATACATGTATACGTAAATTTATTAATAATTTCACTTACCGTTTAAAAATATATAATTTTATAATTTTCTTTTGGAAACGTTTTTCATTTTAAAAATTCCGCGTCCTTTTGACATAATCTGAAATCGAAAAAAATTGTTAGAAAATAGACAAAAATTTTTTTTTAGGATATTGTGTTTTATTTTTTCAATAAAAATATTGGCAATGAAATTTGATACTTTAATCAAAATTAATTAATTGATATATGGTATATTTTTAACAAATATCATTTATTTCTGTAACAACTTAAAATAAATATATCAATATAAATTTATAATATAGAAATGTATTATAAATATGTAACATTAATATAACCACATAAATATTAAGAATAAATTGATGATTTTTGTTAACAACTTATTATTGTGACCTGTCATTATATTATTAATACATATTATATATAATATTTCAATGATAAGAAATATAGTTTATTATTGATATAAAACTATTATGAACATCTATTATATATTATAATATAATTTTCATGCATTTATTTCACAATATATATATATATAAAAGTAGATAAATATTATCATTGAAAATAATAAAAATACAAAATGCCGATATTAATCGACAATTCTATATAGAAAAATATTTAATATTATTTCAATAATTTGTTCATATTATAAATGTAACATTTTAATATTAAAATATATTGATTAAATTTATAATTATTAAAATTAAAATAATAATAATAATAATACTCACTTGATATAAGATGTGAACATTATTTACGTACTATGAACTTAAAATTATTATCACACACATAATTAACGAACTCGTTATCGATATATATATATTTACCATATATATATATATATATTGTATGACGATAAAAATATTTATAACGATTGATAGTTTATTATATATTTTTTATTATAAATGAATAAATATTTATATATATATAAGCGGATATTTAGAATGTGTATGTGTGTATGTATATGTGTGATATAAGAAAATGTGTGTATGTGCGTAGGAGTGTTCTGTGGAAAGTGTTGTATGTGAAGTGTTGTCGGTGTTGGAGTCAGCGGGTAAATGGCGCGCGGCGTCCAAATGAATTTTTGATGGGCGGACGGCGCGACAACACCGACACACTGCGCATTTCGCTATAACCGTAAAAGCGACCCGTACACGATGCGCATTTTCTACATTTTTTATTTTATAATAATATTTCAGTGACGCTAGTGACGGTAGATGATAAAAATAAAATTATTATAATTAATAAATATTGTATCATAGTATTTTATAAATAATAAAAGTTCAATGTTTTCATGTTGAAGTAAAATAAAGTTTAAATGTCGATAAAAATCAGAAGTCATTAATAATTTGTGTTGAGTTTCCTAAAAACTATATTTTGAACATTCAAAAGATTTTGAAAACTTGACAATAAGATTTATATAGTTTGATAGTAAACTTTCAACAGTTCCAAATTTTGGAAATATAAAAATTCTAATATATTTAAGATAGAATTATGACTTTCGACGCAAACGTTTGTAAATAGTAACGTGTATGGGTTGTATCGGCCATTGTTGCGCGCGCCGCGGGGGCCATTTTGTCCAAATGGCGGCGGCCGGTTGCCCTTATGGCCGGCGCTGGCCTCGCCGCCCACAAAGCGGCTGTGACACACACACGCCCTAATTTCCAACGCCATTTTAACGCTCAATGTAAACTTGCGTTTTCTTGAAATTTGAAGATTTTCACCAAAAATTTATATTTAAAAACAAAAAAAACAATCAACAACCTAAATCATGAGAATACAAATTATTTTATATTTCAATATTTTATAGAAAAAATAAATCAATCATTTTATATATTTTTTTAAGAATGATCTAATTATACATTTTATGAATTTTTCATATATTTATAGTTTTTTTTAATAATTAAAAATATTATATATTTTAGTTTTAATTATTTTTTTTAAATTTTTAATCGATTATTTATAATAGAATAATAAAATAACTACAATAAATTATTTGTAATAATACTTATATAAAATACAAATCGGACACACATTCGATTTAAATTTTCATACTTTCATACAACAATACAATTTTTTCCTAATAATTTCATCGTACAATCGTTGACGTCACCTAACTGAATTTTTCAAATTTTCACAGATCGGACGAAATTTTACGATTGTCTAGCGATATATAGAAAAAAAAGACACCAGGTGGACGATGGTAAAAGGTGAGATATTAACGTTAGATAAAAAAAATTCTTCAGGATGGGATGAGGCAGACATGGATAGGCGGAGCCACTTGTGGCTGCCACAGCAATCAATATTTCATTCGACTCTACCTAAACGTTTTCTATATCATGTATATATATATATCATCAATATTTATAACAAACCAATTTACAAGTTCATAATATGAATATAAATATAATGAAAAATTATAATATGAAAAAAATCATCGTTAAAAAAAAATAATTATGTATCGATGGATGCGTGTAAGGTGTTAAAAGTATGTTATAACCCCTACGGTGCACTACAGGGGTGCTGTAAACCCATAGACATCGCTAACGAGGTCTCACGCCCTAAATGCCCATTGGCTAACGATATTGGTAACACATGTCATTTGCCATAGTGACTTGCGATTCTTGCCGACGGTGTTCGTTCACTGATGCTGTTTATTTCGCGCGCTTTCCCGCCATCGCAAGTCGATAAGCGGGGGGTGCGAAATTTTCAATTATTCCGGTTCAATAAAAAATTAAGGGGGGAGGACGTCGTCGCATGTGTTTACATGTAAATTAATTGACAAAAACCGATCAACTCGATCCTGTATGCAAATAAAAAAAAAACAGTAACATGATTGTCTATTAATCGTTATATTGGTATATATATTTAATTAATTGTATTTTTATATAGTTAGTTCTCGATTTATGACTAATAAAAATAATATTTTTTATGTATCTATTTAATTATATATATAACACTGTGATTAAAAAGTAAGGTGAATTTGTTTATAAAATGTATTTTTTTTATTTATTCTTCTAAATCAATTTCAACCCTCTCAAAGTAATCCTCGTCTGATAAAATGCACTTTTGCCAACGTTTTTCCAGTCCTCAAAACGGTCGGAATAGTCTTTTTCCTGTATAGCCTTCAAGACCTTCTTCCATTTGGTTTTTATCTCCTCAATCGTGTCAAAACGGCATACCCACATTGGCCTTTTGAGTTTGCTGAATAGCCAGAAGTCGCACGGAGTCAAATCAGGTGAATACGGTGGTTGCGGAACGATATGAGTCGAGTTTTTGACGAAAAAGTCGCGAAGAACCATTGCAGTATGATTTGGTGCATTATCGTAATAATGCACCAAGAGTTATAAAAACACGTATAACTTGACGATAATTAAACCTTTTTGATAAACATACTTTTGGCAAATATTATAAACAGTTTTACCAACCTAGGAAAAAAAATACAATTTACCTGTATTTTTTAAATGATAATTTCACCTTACTTTTTGACCCCGGTAGTATTTTATCGTATATTATAAAATATTTAAAAATACGATAGATCGTATTGGAATATAAAAGAATATTGTATATTTTATTATTATATTTGCTTATTTAATATAATATACATGTTTGTTATAACATATTATTTATTGTTGTATAAAATTTAATTTACGTCCAAAGTAACGGAACTGAACCCCGTCGTAAATCGAGAAGTGATATTTTTTTGAACAAAAAAATAATTCAAAATATATAAATAAATTTTATTAGGAAATTTGTAAGATATTTTTTTATTACATTATCTATTCATTATGATATAAAATATTTTTTTAACTATTAAAATGTTATATTTTTAATCATTTTGTATAATGATATATTTTTAATGAATATTTAATAATTTTATTCATAAATTGTAAATATTATTATATAATAATAATTGACGTATTTTACGAGAAAAATAAAATAAAAATAAAATGTTCATATTTCACAGCGAAATATAAAATGGGAATTTTCACGCGGTGGTCGGGGTGATGATGGAGACGGTTGGTGAAAATGTCACGAGTGTGTCACGGTTGACGATGACAAAAGCGCGAACCCAATTAGGCTCGGTTGACACTAGCCGCGGATGTGTGCACTTTTAAACCTGACCCAGTCATGTGCAGACATGAAAAGTCTACTGAAGATCCGTCCTCCCCCATATTTTTTTTTCTATTTCTTTTAACAAGCTTCAGATTGCTTTTTCACTCGTACACGACCGTTTACTATACCGTTTTTATACGCGCGTGCTAAAGTTCTCGATTTGCGACGATAATGAAGATTTTCAATACAAGACTAAATAAAATTATTATTATTATTATTTTTATGTGTTTTATATTTTTGAAATATATATTCTAAACGATTAAGGAAAAATTTGTATGAAATATTGAAAAATATTTAATCAATATATTGATATATTTTTCGCTTGTTTTTATTGTGGATTATTATTATCAAATTATAATATGCATGAACAATCTATGGAATGTAATGTAATAAACAATGATTATTAACATTAAAATCGACGAGGATATCTATGAAATAATAATTTCAGAGGTAATTGGACGGATATTATATACTGAAACGCTATATAAATCGGATCTAATAAATAGTAAAAGTTATTAATAGATATGGATGAAATCAATGAACTCCTAAATCTATAGTACAGTTGGAAAAATATTTATTATAACAATGAGAAATCGAATATAAGACATTGTTAATAAACCATTGATAATATATACATATATATTTTATAATTTTTGTATATAAATATTGTTTTTTTTTAAATCAATCTATATCTAAAGATTAATATGAAAAAAAACAAATATTCATATATCAATCAGACGAAAAAAAAAACGTTTTAGCTTCAAAAAAAAAAATATATATATATATATATTACAAATATAGATATAACTCGAGTATTGAATTGGTTTATATTATATTCGAATACCGACGGCGAACATTTTTGATGAAGTGTGCATTCGCGATGTCATCGACATTCGGTCGATTTAAACGTCGAAATCGCGTCTGTCGAAAAGAAAAAGGGGCGTGCATCGCGGCCGGCTCCGCCCCTTTCGGTTACCGCTCCCCCCCTCCCGGTTTCTTGCGTCGACCAATCGCGCGCGAGCTGACGCCGTCGAAAAAGCGGGACTCGCGAAACCGCGAAAGGCCAAACGGAAGCTTTCCTTCGGGACGAGACGATTTTGCGAGGATAAATGCTCATTTCCGTATTGAAAATTCGCATTATCATTGAATTGTATACGATTGATGCGAATAATAACGGGTATGATTGTAAATTATATAATTATTGTTAACACATTGCGTGTTGGTATTATTATTTAATATTTTTTTTCGTTTTGTCATATTTATATGAGTTCAATGAAAATTTTATTTTTTTTTAATTTATAGTAATATTTATATGTTATTATTTATAATATTTATTTATTATGTATATTTTTTAAAATGCGGAAAAAATATATTTATCTATATATGTTTTCGTTAATGTTCGAAAATCGATATTACGCTAAATTACTTAATATATTAGTTTTAACAATAAAATTTTATTACTATCAATATAAACTATTTTTTGCAGATTGATATTAAAAACACGATTAACGTAGATAAATAAGAACAAAAAATAATAATAATATAAAAAATATATTTTTAAGAAATGAACATAAAAAGTGTGTTCATTTCTTATAACATAATCAAAAATGAAAAATAATATAAAATAAAAAAATATGTGAATAAGAATAAAATTATTGACATAATAGATTATAAAAATTAAAATATTGATTAAATTTTTTATGAAGGTGTATTTATTGTCTTTTAAATATAATTTTAAAACAAGTTCTTCCTTTCTGAAAGATTTAATACATCAATGTATTTTTTATATATTTTAAGTTAAAAAATAGATCATTTACTTGTGTTAATATTTAAATTAAAATAATATCATAAAATAAAATAGAACTTTATATAGAGATATATTTGTTTTAAGTAAAATATAATATTTGAAATATTAAATAGCCGTCTTTCTATAACAAAAGTTCTTTATTAAAATCTTAATATTAAACTAAAAGAATATATTATTACTAGGATAAAAGAATATATTTTATTAAAATCTTAATATATTGTATTTCCATACATATATATTATATGTATGGAAGCTATATATATGAAAAACACCAAAAAAATATGAGAAAAATAAACTAAGATGTATATTTCCAAAAAAAAAAGAAAAAAAAATGGGAAAGAGGGATCATCATATCGAAAAACGTGAAAGATAAACAAAACCGGTTGGCATTTGCAAATCTTTTGATGTCAACAACGGGCTACGACGACGACGACGACGATGTTGACAACGATGATGATGATGATGATGATGACGACGATCGCAGCACTCGAGCCGTACAATAATTTGAGCGTCGGGCTCAGGATGAATGGAAAACCGACTGCTCTCCACACGTCAAAGGAAGAGGCCCTCTCGACCCTTCAAAGTCCCTCTTCGGATCCTCATTTAGCCGCGACATCCCCGTCCGAAGAACGACATCTTCAATTAATCGGGACGGATCGATTAACCGTGCATTTTACAACACTATCATTATTATTATAACAATATCGATCAATTAATATTTAATAAATACAATTTTCTAATAATATTTAAAATTTACAATTTCAATTAAAAATATTAATATATATAAAATTATTAAAAAATATATATTATATTCAATTTAAAGTAATTCGAAGCATTTTATTCTATATATTTACATAATAAACGTCGTATTATATACTATATATTATGTTCCGTTTTATAATATACAAGGGGGATGATCCAATAAAAATATGCAAAAAGCACAGAAAACACAAATAATGCCGGGAAAAAAAAGGGGACATAAGAGTCGACAATTATTTCAGCGAATCTCGAAGAAGAGAGATAAAAAAAAGCGCTCGTTGAGTTTTCCTTTGAGCTCAGATTTGATTTGAATAAACTCTGACGAGTTTTCCGACGATCATCGAATTGCATTAGAATAATAATAATAATTTGAGTAAATAAAATAAAATAAAAACGAAACGAAAACGCATTGAAATCGTTTTTTTATCTCTTCAAATTGATTAAATTGATATATGCAAATAATTTTTAAATTAATATAAAATTAAATATATTATTTTTTTGCTATATTTAATATTATAATAAGTAATCAACCTTTTGTTTCTCGTGCGCCAATTTCTTTGATTTTAAATCTATATAGAAATATTGAAGTTCTTCTACAAGATTTTTCGAGTATAATGCGCCATGTGTTGACTACCCCTGTTCCATATATTTATCAATTATTAAAGTACATTAATAATATATTAAATCCGAATAACGAATATAAAATTTTGATTCGATTTTAAAGAAGTGTTCACATCTTATACATCATCGATATAATTGCATTGATTTCATAAATAAAATAATTAATATTTATTTATATATCGTTAATACATATGTGTATATAAAAATGCGATTCTTATAAACGAACGAATCCAATAAGCGGCGATCATTGTATTCGAAGATTCGTACGTCTAATTGAAAGCATCCGTCGGCGAAGGGTTGCCGCATTATTATAGTCGAGGGCGTTCAAATCACCAGGGCAATTGCGAACATATGTTGTTTGTACACATGTGCGTGAACATTTACATCACTAATGCACTCGTATACTATATATATATACAGTATACTATATATATGTGTGCACCCTTTTTATTGTTCAGTAATAAAATATGATTTTGAAAGACCTGCCTCTCTTGAATGATTACATTGTTTCATTTATTTTCATCTCCTTTTATTTTATTTTTTGAGACAAAAATTTAATATTTTTTTTTAATATATATATATTATTTGTATATTTAATGATTTTTCTGCATTAAATCTTGTAATTGATTTTTAATCATTTCCCAATATACAATTTAATTCAAATTTTGCATTCTCAATGACAATATATACAAAAGAATTCAAAGATTTATTAACTAATTGATTAATTAATAATGACAATTAATTAAAATTTTAAAGCGATTAAATTCATATAGTTGGAAGCAATGGCAACTCGTGATTAATCATAAAGATTTTACATATAAAAAATGAATAAAAATAAATGTATATATATATATATATATATATATATATATATATATATATATATATATATATATATATATAAACATCAACGCTTCAAAAACAAGAAAACTGATATAATAATAATAATAAAGATTTTAAACGATTAAACGTGCAGGTCTTATTATTACGGTATGCGTATTAAAATAATGCACCCTCCCCCTGACCGTCTATTAAATCAAGCATAAAAGTGATCGAAAATCGTGTAGGGTTGCCCATATTAACAGTTCAATAAAGATTTCCTGTTGCCTCTATTAAACAAACTACCGGCTCTTGAACCTCGTTTAATCGGTTCATTATTTACAGTCAATACGAGGGATAAATAAATTTGTAAAAATAATAAAACGATATATATATATATATATATATATATATATATATATATATATGTGTGTGTGTGTGTGTGTGCGTACGTGCGCGATTTAAAACATTTTTTTCGTGGTAAATAATATTTTTTATTGCATATACACGTGTGATATTTTATCATTTATAATTAATACAAACGTATAAAAATGTATGAAATTTTTGTACATCTGTTTCAAATACATTATGAAGCACATATATTATAAACACTATATTAATTCTATATGCGTGTATTGTGTATTTAATTTTAATGGATATTGTGAATTTAAAATATATTTAACTATATATATATATATATATAATAGTGTCATGTATTATATGTGATTCCAATTAAAATTTTTGTCTTCAATTACAAGTAAATATTATATATATATATATATATATATATATATATATATATATATATATATATATATATATAACGATTTTAATAAAATCAACATATAGTAAAAACATTTAAAATCATTGCCATGTAATAAAATTAATATAATTATAACGGTGTATCGCTGGCACATATAAGTGACACATTTAGGGTTAAATAAAATTAAAAACAAAAACTATCTTAAATACTTTATCTAAATGAGCCACAAATGAATAGGTGTTTAATAAAAATATCACATACTCATTATTATAAATAATTCAATAATATTGCAAAACACTCGAATGTTACGTTTTACATTTTTAAAGTGTTGGGTTTTGAAAGTATTTAAATACTGTTATTTATAATTCGTTTGCGTTTCAAGTGTTAAAACGTGTTTATAAAACTTAGAATTAATTTTATCATATTTAAAAAGTACATATTAGGATACGAATTGATATTAAAAATCTTTCTTGATTTTATACAATCTAATCTAATTTTATACAATCTTTTTAGTTACAAATTATTTATTTTTCACTTCGATATTTTGAACGAAAACTATTATTTTTTTTATACATAGTCCATTTTGATAATTAAATAGACATTATAAATTTTAATTCGTTGCAATTGTATGTGAATAGAAAAAATGTCAATAATCAATTATAAAAAAAAAGATTTATAGCACGAAAACAAAATATAATACATATATAATATATCATAATTTAATTACAACGTTTTTTTTTCATTACAAAAACGAGATATCTATTTAGATTATAAATTTTATAGAAAATTATATATATATATATATATATATATATATATATATATATATATATATATATATATATATTTAAACATAACATGAAATAAAAATTTTAATAAATGTTAATAAAATAAAATTGTTGTGACGACACAAATTAAACCTATAATAACATGAAAGAATATTGTCATATTATATATTGGAATGATAATGTATATATTTTTTTAATATGAAACACTCATATAACGCGATATTTACAATAACACGATTCCGAAGTGTTGTAAGATTCCATATTTATAAATTATTTCTACGATTAACTATATATTTTAAAACGTTTTTCTAATATATTTTATAATATTTAGAATATTAAATTCATATTATGTATGCAATTTTAATTCACTCGAAGAGAATTCGATTATATAATGCGATATTATATCAGTGTTTCATGGAAGTTATTTGTAATTGTGATTTATATACTTATATACATTTAATATTAATTTTTTTCGACTCAATAACATCACATTTTCATCAATTTCGTTATCAAAAAAAAAGGAGAATCTATATCATCATCAATAGAATAAAACTTTGGTGATTCTATCACGGATTCTATCGTTTAAAATGTCGAAAATTCACATACAAAATATCACATACATCATTTATATACTAATTCAAAATAGTTCAATTTTGTATATAAAAAAAACCAAGATCAATAATTAGATCGAATAGTAAGGCATTTTAATACTTAAAATATTTATTATTACTAAAATATTTCTAATCGTACACGTATGATTTTAATTTATTATTAAGTTCTTAAATATTATAAGTCACAGTTGTGCGCAAAAAAGATATTTAATAAAATAATTAGATTTGATATCAATCGATTAATACTGGAAGTGATAATTTATACTATTTTGAAATACATAATTGAACTATCTTTTTTATTTTCGATATCAAGGAACAATTTTCAGAAATATATATTATATATGATATATTCCGAATTTTTTAAATTAGATTAAAAAAGCATTCCTTGATTTTTAAAATCAAAAAAAAAAACATTTAATCGAATTGACGAATATCAATTTTTTTTTTCACTAAAAACAAACTTTTATCAAAGAAGTGTCGATGTTACTGCTTTTAAACCGTGGACTAAAACTGTTGGCGGCAGATCATCTGTGAAACTTTTCAAGACGTTCAAATATTGAACTCTCTCCGGACACTCCTCGGTTAATTTTCTATCATAGTCTTGCAAATCTGGAAGACCATCTGGATTTCGACGAATAGTATCACTGGAAAATTGACTATGTAACGACTCCGGATTGTTTTCATTAGGTTCCGGCGGTACAGGAAGATACATAAATATTAAAGCAGTGCCATCTGAGGAATTAGACTTAATCATTTGGTTCACACTACAAATTAAAATAAATATTGCTAACATATTTATAACAAATAAAAATAAGTAGTTTTTTAAAGAATAATAAGTACCCTTTCACATAAGATTCTGGTAAATTGTATCTAAATCCATTTTTAGTAGATTGATCTCTACCTTCATCAGACCATCTCAATCGTTCTACTTGATCCCAATCGTCAACTTTATGTATAGATGCCTTTATTCTTAATAATTTTAACAGTTCAGTAAGTTTCATAGGTGTTGGTCTAGCACTACTTATCAATCTTAAGACTGCAGCTTCTGCTTCAGTTTCATTAGGAGTAGATTCTCTAATATTATGATCATTGGCATTATTTGGACGGTATCCATTTCCTACAAAATGTTATTAATATATATACATAACATTTACATTAATCATGAAAATAAAGTTTTTTTATATATATTTACCTTGATTTAGATGAAAACTGGAAGCTCTTTGAGATGGTGGTTCAGCGTCAGTATCAGTGAGCATTACACGCAACTTAAGTCTTTTCCAACTAGATTGAGTACTAAGTATACAAGCTAATTGCAGTGTAAACAAAGCACCTACTGAAAATAGATCTCCACTCGAAGGCCACATTAAATCAGATAACCAAATATCGATGTATTTTAAGCTTCGACTTCTGTATATATAAATGTAATATATTTATTTCATATATGTATAAAAAAAAGAAAACTTATACTAAAAAAATATAATTACTAACTTTTCAACACTAGCTAAATCAAGATTTTGAAAATGTCTACATAAACAAAGATTTTTATCCATTGCCAAGATATCAGAAACTAAAGCAACAAATTCACTAGGACCTGACATTGCTCTATCAGGTTCAGGGAATGCTGATTCAAGTTCTGTACTTAAATATGGAGAATCAGATCTAAAAACAAAAATATTTTATAAATTTTAATAAAAAAGAAATATATATTAGAAGTAAAAGAAAAATTACTAGAAATATATACTTCGTGAAAAAATTTTGTTGAGGTGTATTATCATAAAAGCCAAGCATTATAGTATTAGGTTTCATAGCGCCAAGTCCACTAATTTGAGTTAAATGTCTAGCACCTTCACGTACACTTCCAGACAAACAAAGTTCAACAAAAGCTTTAATCTGTAAACAATATTTATAGTGTTATTTATAGATAAAAAAGAATTTCGAATATCAAAGAGTGATAAATGATTACCTTTAAATGATCTATGAACTGCAACCATGGTGCATTAGCATGTAGTAAAGGATCAGGATTAGAAGGTGAACGACAGCCTCGTTTAACGTGGCCTAAAACTAATAATCCTCCTTTTTTCAAATGATTAACAAAACAAGCCAAAGGAGGTGCACTACGAGCTTCTCCAACTAAAAGCAACATTTGCGGTCTCCAATATTTTACATGATCTTTGCGAATGTCTAATAAAAGAAGGTATTTGCGTACCTAAAAGTAAATAAATAATAAATAACAATAATATAGTTCTTTTTTAGATATAATTAATTTCAATAGATAAATACTTGATGGAAAATAAGCGCTTGCGATATTGATCCCCATGGTTGTGCTGCAGCAGCAGGCGAAGCTAAATGCAAGGCAATAACAAGACACAAACATAAAATTAAAGATAGACCCGCAAGTGCTGACGCAGCAATAAACATCATTGCTAAAGCTCCAATTAATCCAAATAAAGCTGTATGCCATGAGAATGCTTTAAATGTAGGTCTAGAAATAAAATATAACATATGTATAAAAAAATCTAAATAATACAGAATTCAATAATAAAAATCGATTAAAAAAAAGTACCGAAAATTGGGTGCCCCTGCTAATTCTAATGCAAGACAAGCAAGATTTACTGCAAGGTAACTTAATAAAAACAGAGCACAATTTGCACGGGCAATTGCGGTCAACGAACCAGCCAATAATGCAATTTGAGCTCCTAACCATGCAATTACAACGCAGACGGCTGTTGCATTGCACCATCTCAACCAAGATCCTAAATATACAACAATGCATAAATATAATGATATATGAAAAGTAAGAATGAAAATAGCGAATGAATAGTATTACCAAACAGGTTATCTTTTACTAAAGCATTCAAAACTCTTGACGCTCCAATCATATTCGATAACCCAGCGCAAAATGTGGCAGTTATTATTCCTGGAATGATAAATAATTGAATTAAAAGAAGTATATAATTATGTTTTATTATAATGTAATAAATTATACTTACCAACGGCAACAGTAGCTGGAGCAACGTTAATTGGTAACATATAAATGTAATTGTTTTGTAACAAAAATCGAGAGCATGAAGCTGCTGTAAACATCGTCAATGCTATATATGTAAGTCCTGTAAAAACTAAAGCGGCTAAAGTACCTTTGGGTATACTACGACTTGGATTTTTTAATTCACCTAAAATATGAAAATATATTAATAAAATATTCAAATAAAATATAAGAATCTAAATAAAAACTCACCGCTCATATTTGCACCGGCCATAACTCCAGTAACACCTGAAAAAAGAACTCCAAAAACTGTAGCAAAATCTACAGTTGCTCCATCAGCAATGTAATCTCGACCATAATTTGGCCATAAGTTTTCAACTAAAGTTTCATACGAAAGTCCAGTATAATTAGCCAAAGTTTCATTCACTAATGTATTTGAATGAGGAATCGGAACCTGCATTTATAAATTACATTTTCATATAATGTTATCAAAATAAAAAAAAAATAAAAAAATAATAATATTGAACAAACCATCTTTCCTCCAGGGATGAGAAAACTAACCAAAACCATGCCTAATACAAAAGTGACAATATTCCAGATTGCTAAACTAGCACGCGCAAAGTATTTTGCACCAGCTAAACTTATACCTAGTGCAGTTGCAGCTAGTAAAGAGCCATATAATGTTTTCCACCAACGGCCTCCCGGTAAAGTCCAGGCATCTTCTTTGACAAGAAATCCTTAAAAAATAATACAATTAGAATAAATTCTAGTATTGATATAGATATATTTTAAATGCACACCTGAAGGGCCAAAATTATCCATAAGACCTTCCGTACACGCGGAAAAACAAAGAGCACTAGATACCATATTAGCAAAAAAGAACAACGTTCCAATGGCACCCCCAAATTCTGGTCCCAAAGATCGACTAATCATAACTATAAATAAATTCATAATATACTATATATTTGAAGTGAAATTCTAAAAATTTGTTAAATAAAATAAAAACAAAACTTACAATATACACCACCGCCTTCGACAGCTCCATTTGTTGATATAGCGCAAACGGAAGATACCGTGAATATTACTATAACATAGGATATTCCAAATTGCATTAGTGTGACTAATAGTCCCGCGTTACCAATAATGAAACCTGAATAATATATTAAACAATTACATTTATAAAATTTAAGATTTAATACACAATATGTATATATTAAAATTAAATACCCATTCTAATAAAAACAAGCGCACTAAACATGGATAACACAACTGGACAAAATACTCCTGCAAATGTACCAACTTTATGTCGAATTTCGTCATCTTCGAAACGGATGTCTCCAAATTCAACATAACCTAGAAACATAGAAAATAATTATATACCAAAAATAAAAAAAAAGTAAGCAAACATATTTATTATTATTGATCATATAATTTATGAACCCTTTGAAATTGACATATATTTTAGAGATGACATAAATTTTTCAATCTGCAGTAAAGCAAATTATAAAATATTTATAACTAAGAGACAAAATAATGCATAAAATTATAAGTTGATTACTTTCAAGATGTATTTTAAATATTATCATAAAAGAATCTACAAAAAAAGGATTTATAAGGATCATTTTACGTTAGTTAAGGTAACAAATCATTCTCAAAATAAAATAACATTGTAATATACTGCAAGTAGTGATAATAAATAATGTTTAGAAAAGGATGAATTTGTTTTTCTTTTATTTGTTTAATGGCGAGTTAAATTTGGTGAGTTATCCTTAATTCGCACAATTATTGATTAGAAATTATTTTAATAATGCATATTAGTAATGATAACACAAAGAAAAACAGATAAACAACAAAATTATGGCAATTCATAAACAATTCTTGTATATGATAAACAAATGTAGAGTAGGTCAATCGGAGTTTATTATACATGTATTTCATGCTACAATAAAAATTAATTTACACTAAAATATAAAACATGCGTTAAAATGTATTTTATTGAAATACTATGTATAAAACTCACCAAGGTTTGAAGGAGGAAAATTAAAAGAATTGTTTATATTATTAGATAATTCCATTTGAACTAGAAATAATATACATATACGTGTATATATGTTAACCAATTGTATATTTATATTTTTTTTCTTCTACTGAATGTATAGATTTCATTTAAAACTTATATTTATGTAACATAAAAGATGTGTGTGTACGCGAAATGATTAAATTATATTACCTCCATCAGGATCACGCTGAACTGGTCTATTTCGGAAACAATTTAATTTAGTACAAAATCTTTTAAAAACGTTCTGTTGATTTCCATATTCATTACTGTTTATACTAGTAGTAGTCAGTGGATCTAATCCGGACATTATTGTTTGATTTAAATTGATAACTGTCGATCAGCACCCAAAAAACTTCATAATAAAACTGAAAAAAAATAGTATTATAATGTTAAAAAGAAGGAATACATCATGAAAATTACAATGTAAAAACGAGTTATTGAAAAAAAAAATATATTAATAATCTTATTTCGAATTGTTAACTTTTTGAATGTGGACGCCCACATTTATTGGAAACAATATATAAATATTATTTAAATAAATTATCTATAATCAACGCGATTTTGTTTATTCAGCATATTATCTGTTTATAGTATTGAATTATTTATGTATAATAATAATAATAATAATAATAATAATAATATCGTAATATATCCACATTCGCAAACTATTATATATATATATATATATATATATATGTGTGTGTGTGTGTATGTGTGTGTGTGTAATGATAAACAATAATACCAAATTTGTACGTATTTCAAATAAAAAATGCTTAATGAATACTTGAAATCGGATTAATTATAAATTATTTTTCATTTACTTTATAAAGTTGTTTGAAAGATATTTTATTATTCTGCTTATTGTACTGTTGTCAAAATATTATCAATATAATTTTTGTTTATGTGTGTTAATACAAATCGTATTTAAGTCAATTCATATTATTACAGATTTAATAACTTGTTCTTTTCTTTGAATTGGAAAAAAATGGAACATTATATTTTGTAATTATTTCAAATAAAAAAAAAACAAAATGATGAAATGTTAAAATATAAAATATTTACATATGATACAAAAATAAAAATAAGACTTGCAATTCGAAAATGTGAATACTATGTGAATCAATATAATCAGAATAAAGAAAAACGTCATATATGAACAAGTAACAAGGGGCGTGACTAATCGCGGGGCGGAAATACAAAATTATCGACATCCGTTCAGATTAAAATGTTTATTACGGACAATAATTTAATAAAAATGATAAATTTTCACAAAATTCGCGTAATAAATATCGTAAAAAAAATAACAAAATAAAAAAACACTTACCAAAACGCACGACAAGCAAACGTCACAACCTGCCAGTGTTATGACAGTTTATACTAATGACTCAATAAACTTAATACGACATTATACGACCATAACCATAATACGTATCATTTCATTTATAAAGAATTAAAAATAATATATTTAATTATAATATTTTTAAAATATTATATAGTAAGATAAAACATTGATATATAGTATTTTAATATTTTAAATAAAATTATTTATATTTATATTTTTTTAATTATTCATTTTTCATATTATATTTAAAGAAATATTTTTATATTTAATAATACAATAAATTTGCTATATACATTTTTTTTAAAAATAATATAATATTATATACTATATTTTAACACATAGACATCTATCGTCTAATTATCATTTATTACAGTTGTCTACTATATTACATATAAAAATTTGATAATATACTATATGTGTAATAAATTCAAATGAATTATTTCTGTGTATAAATAATAAGGAAAAATGAAAACATTTGCAATCAAATAAAAATATTAAAACATATTAAAAAAGGCGTATGGCAGTATATTTGTTATTGTTGATTTTATTGCACTTTGTTCTATAGATGCATTAGAATATTTTAATTACTCGCATTTGTATTCATATCAAATATTTATGGGAAAAACGTATATGAATTGATTTATTCTTCAACGTATCATTGAAAACATTTCTAAGAAAATTTAAATTTACTTGAATTGTTTGGAGAAAAAATTGAATCCGATAAAAACATTGAAATATATATATATATATATATATATATATATATATATATATATATATATATATATATATATATATATATATATATATATATATATATATATATATATATATATAAATAATCAGTTAATAATTCTACTTTAAACTTTATTTTACATGAATATATAAAAATTTTATACAAACGTAATTAATTGCGTTTTTTAATGAACTTTAGATCCATTTTGTGGTGTGCCGTTTCAACAAAAACAAACAAATTATTATTCCATACACTGTTTTTTTTTTATTTGATATTTTGAATAGCACCTTTTTTAATTTGAGCTGAAATGATGAATACAGACATTTTCCGTCAATTCAATTTGTATATATTTTAAATTAATATTATGAATGGATATTTGAAAAATAAATTAAAACCAAATAAATATATTTGTTAATTATGAGTAATAAATATTTTTAATTCACAATAAAATTTTACATCAGACCATGTGATATTAACTCCTATTAAATCATTTGAAAAAACAAAAAAAGCTCAATTTAAAAGGGTAATTTTACAATATTATCATTAATAATCATTAAATTATGTAAAATATCATATATAAGTCAAATAAGTTAGTAGAAGGGAAAAATTATTTTATCGGAAAATTTAATGATAGTTCACAAGTTCATTATATAGATTAGATATTAGACAATTTATGTAAAATAATAAATATATAATTGATTTATGTTGTGGTTTTGTGATGATAGCATTCATGTCAATTTTTAAATTACTTTTTTGCAATTATCTAATAATTGCAAAATTTTGAAAATAGTTGTTGTACGTCAATATTTATTTATTTTTAAATAAAACAACTAATCAAGCATTAAATTCTAATCATTTATTTTTACTTATTGATTTTTTTTCTATATGAATCTGAACTTTGACATACTTCGCTAACTGATAAATCAAAATAGAAATGACCGAAAAATTGTATTAAAATATAAAAATATATTAGACAAGATGACTAGATTAGCGAAGTCGTGCATTAGAAAAGGAAAAATATTAATATAGTTATCGATTTACTATTATTTTTTTTGTTGCGATGTTATATAATCAATACGCATTATTTTCAATAATTTTAATATATAAATGCATTTAACAAATGTAAATTTCAGTTTCTCTACAATAAATCTATATTTAATACGTGATATTTATAATATCATGTTATCGTATGTTTAATATTTGTAAAATTATGGGGCAACACTAATTTTTTTTTCAGTTATAATAGAAAGTTGAATTAACACTATACTATATATTATTCGAAATTAAAAATATTTTCGATGTTTAAAAATAATGTTTTAAATAATAATAGTAGAAATATGTAAACTTTTTAAGCCAATTTTTATTATTTTATTTTTAACATATTTTGGATGAAATTATTAAATTTACGTATATTTTTATTTAATATTTAGATAACGTAATCGCAATTATTATTTATTGCATAAGAGAAATTTTATGGCAAAAGGGCATCAAATAAATGGTTTAAATTGCAAAACGAATAAAATATAAATATTACTTTTGTGTTTTTTAACGCACCATTTAATAATTTAGTATTAATTTACATTAGATTTCTAATCATAGTTCATAAGTTCAAATCATATTTTCCCAATATTACTATGAAAAGTCACCACTTATGTTCTTTTAATAGTAATCATATTTAAAAATTATTTTTATGCATAATTAATTATAACGTTCTTTTATAGTAAATAAACAATAAATAAACGACAAAAATGTCCGAAAATTTTTAAATTTTCATTAATTTATACCGATTAAAAATACCTTAAAAATATGTTTTCAATAATGAGGAATTTTTTCTTTAAAATTTAAAAATCTACGGTTTAAAAGTAATATTTTAACGTATATTTATATAAGCGATATCGCGGATTCGAATTCGCAACCTACTTATTCGCGATAAATCTATGCAAAAATATATTTTGATTAAAATGAGATAAGAAATTAAATACGTAGAATTTATTTTGAATTTACTGTTAATAATTTAATAAATATTTGTCAAAAACAAACTAAATGGAGTAAATAGTTTTTGAAGCTTTCCATTACGGATATGTTTATTTATTATAAATATTATTATTTTCATGTCATAAATATCGATAAAACGTAAAATAATTATGTTAATTTAACTAAAATTTTATATATATATATATATATATATATATATATATATATATATATATATATATATATATATATATATATATATATATTTATATATTATAAGAAGAATTAAGATTGTTATCGTTTGTACATTTTTTTAAATAGTAGTATCTGTTTAATATGATATTTAAAAATACATTAAATATGTGAAAATCTTTCATTTTTTTATCATTTTTTCTTGTCGATTTCCGTGATAGAATTTTATTTTTGTGTCGAGGACAATTGAAAAATGCCACCATATCAAGCATAATTATAATATATTTTTTTAATATAAATAAATATAAATATCTGTAAATTTTTTTCTTTCAAATTTCGATCGGAACATATGAAACAGTTAAAGTTCACGAAGCGATAAGTAGTACTAAATTTGCTTATATTAATTAATATTGCCGAAAAATTCTATATATATATATATATAAATATGAAAACGAGATAAAATGACCACCAAAAAAAAATGATACATGTAATAAACGTTCTTTGTTTGATTTTTCATTATTACAAATATCGGATGTCAAATGTTAACAGCGTTGAAATTGGCGCCGTATTGATTTATTATTTTATACGACAAGTCGATTATTACATTTATTATTGTGAATGTTCAGTAAGAATCTTCGAAATATTATTATTTTATATAAAGTCTTATCACAATTAATAATTGTTTATATGTGAAATTTTTATATTTTAATTTGGCCTCCGGTTACGAATTTAATTTCATTATTAAATTCGTAATTATTAAATTATAATTTAATAAATTATAATTTAATAATGACACTATTATAATATATATTTTGAACTATAAAAAAAATATTAAAATATTATTATTTATATATGACGAAAAATTTCGGTTTCGAGATGCAAACTTTAGTCTGGAATAAATCGAGTTCGTAATTCGGGACATTACTGTATTGTAATTGCGTGTTTATTTTGTTGATCGCAAAAAGTAATAAATAAATCACTATGTATTTTTTTTTAATTGCGCTTAGAGAATGATGTGCGTAGGTAGTTTAATTGGAAGTAATGTGCGAAATTGAAATGATAATAAATAGAATAATTAATCGGACGTCAATTCATAATTAGAAAATAACGCGTAATAAAAAGATCAATTGGATTAGTTTCAATGGAAAGTTTTTAATTATTATTTTGTGACGAATGAAATGGTTTAATAAATTTAAAATTACATGAAGTAATTAAAAGAACGTCATAAGATTTTTTTTAATCACTGACAAAATATAAAATAATTAAATTCTAGTAAAAAAAATGGAAACGATTGCATTTTTCAAAATTTTTACTAGAATTGGAATGCTATTGTCAAGATTGAAAACAGGTTCTCTAAAAAAATAATTATCGAAATGTAAGTAAAAAACATATTTTATTTTCAATATATATTTGGATAATGTATTGAAAAAAATTAATCTCATGCATATAAATATATATATCATGTAATATATAAAGAAAAAATAAATATGTATAATTTGATATATTATTATATAAAAAAATATCAATATTGATATATAATAAATTAAAAAAAATGGATTAATTATATATAAAATAATTATCAAGAAAACTGGAAAAAACGTCGATTTGACGATAGAGGTCAAAATTAATTTTTAAAACGTTAAAATATGTCATAAAACGATATCGTTCATTGTGAAAATTGATAATATTAATTTTTCTTGTCATACTGTAAAAATAAATAATTATATTCGATATGTTTCAAATAGTAATATTTTTTGTGTTATGGCACTAAACCAAATTTATTAACCAAGTGTATGAATAAATTAACCATCTTTTTCACGTCTTATTTATTATTATAACAAGATATAAAGCCATGAAATGCTAGCCAAAATTTTTACAATGTGAAATTTGTTATGATGATAAATGTTTGTAAAAATGAAATCGTTCAAAATCAAAAATTAGGGCACAAAATTGTTAATTAAATTATATATGTTTAAAAAAAATCATTAACACGTCAAAATTTCCAAATTAAAATCAATTATTAGAATCGATGGTAAAATTTTTGTAGAAAAGTGGTTTTTCATGTTTAATGGAAATATTTTCGTAAGTCTAGACTGTCGAAATTTAATAAGAGACAAATTAATGATTTTTAACGAATTATCATAAAAAACAATTAACAATGTAAATATAATGATATTATCTAAACTTTGAGTGATTAAATTATCTAACAATCTTTTTGATTTTTATAAATTATTCCATACAATATACCTGAAATGTAATACAATTTTTAAACATTTTTTTTATAATATATTTTTATTAATTATTCAATATTAAAAAACATTCAAACGAGTTCAATAATTAGTCATAACAGCTCAACTTTAAATTTCAAGCAAATATTTTTCTTTGACACTTTTCACGAACATATTCTTATTACAAGCATTTCAAAATGCAATCAGATCGATGAACATGTGCGTTACCTAATTATTATTATTATTATTAATATTATTTTAATCTAAGTGGAAAATTTATAAAGATGATGAAATCTAAACAATTTGAACAAAATAATTGAACTCTGCAATAAAAGACGCAGTATCACAGTTATTAATTTTAATATTGCACATAAAATTAAAACGCGCAATTTTGTTATTATTATGATAAAGTTCGATAATATGAATATAAAAAACAAGTATAACACCTATATTTTTATATGCATATATATATATATATATATATATATATATATATATATATATATATATATATATATATGGCAGATTTAGACAGAAAGCGCGATGTAAATATAGTAGTATGTATTCGGCATGTGTAGTGCGACCCCCACCAGGAGGGACCGCGCCCCCGGCGGGCCTCCGATGACCTCGTGTATATAAATGAGGGGCGTAGCGCCTCGCGACATTCACATTGTGCTAGGCTTCCGTACGCTGGCGATCGTCTCTCGAAAGAAATCCGAGGGAATCGCAGCGTTGGCCTAAAAACAATCAAACTAACCACCGTTTCTTCGTTCAACAAGCGAGGTATGGAATATAACACTTTAAATTTCGACCATATATCATATAAAAAAAATTAAATTAAATTAATATATTAATATTTTTATTTATAATACGTTACGAATGAAACGATTTCATTTTGTTTTTTTTTTAAATGGAAAAAAAATATTTACCTTTATATTAAAACATGTAAAATATGCAATGAGTCCTATTTTAATTTCTATAAATAAATATATTTTACTTATGTTAAATATTTATAAAATAATTATTACTATATTAAAAACCTAAAGAAAAATATTCTTTAACACATTTAAAATTTTGGCATGAATTGTATTTTAAATTAAATATTTATTTTAATCATAAGTTAAATTTTGCTGTTACTTCGCCCAATATTGATTTAAAATATTTAATGTTTCTATAAAAGTGTCAAAAAATATATATATTTAAATATTCAAAAATATCAGAATATGCTTGTTAAAAAAATATTAAACTCTAATTATATATATATATATATATATATATATATATATATATATATATATATATATATATATATATATATATATATATAATTGGAATTCTTTTCTAAATAATAAAATTGTAAAAAAACTGCAATAAAATAGTTTATCATATATAATACTATATTAAATAATATGTACTAATGATAAATTAAATATCAAATTTATTTATACGTCAAGTACTTGTCGTATTTATTTTATATATTACTCTATGTGAACATAGACATTAATATTTTTTTTCATTTATCGATTTACTTTTCATTTGACAGGTGACTTGTTGACCTTCGGACAAAAAGACCGGTAAAACTAAAATCTTACAAGACAACAAAATATAATAAAAACATTCAAAATGTTTGCACCGCAGCCGATTTCATCTCCAGTAAGTATTAAAAAAAATGATAATTTTAAATATCATTAATCGAACAACAGTTCGTTTAAAGTTGCGCAAAATTTAAATTACTTTTTTATAATGGCGCCAAATTTAAACGATACTACATTAAGAAAAAAATCTCATTTCTCAATCATTTGAATTTATATAATTAAAAAATATATATGTATATGCGACATATTTACATTAGAAATTATCAATATTGAAATCTTCCATACTTAAAAATGTAACTTTTTCTTCATTAATAATTATTAAGAACGATACAAAACGACAATTAAAATTCATTGTCTGCAACAATTGATATCTTTATTACTGCATTCGTCCGATAAAGTAGAAATTAATTAACGTCGACAATATATTGCATGGAATTTACCATTCTTGATGAGCTTGCACATTATAAAAACATTTTTTTTTTGCGTGTAACGAAAAACCTCAAATTTTACGATTTTAACACCTAAAGTGACACCTCGAGTTATTGCTATTTATTGAGCAATAGATTACCGGTTCAATCTCCGCGATAAAATTCAAATGTTATTATTTCTATTTTCATTAAAATCGTAGATAATATTATTCTATAGTTAACGATAGACGTGCGTTTTTTTTTACCTTAATGTAAACACGGCGCTTAGTAAATCTGATCGCTTATCTCATATCTATGACGAATTGTCTCAATATGTTGAACATTCCTTATGTAATAGCTTCATGTGAAACTAGTTGACATTCAAGAATGCTATTATATATATAGTGTATATAAATTATAAACGTCGATTATGGCGTGTTTAGTTAATGGCTTATGTAACTTTGTTTTGTTATGAATGGTATATGTATTTTGTAAATGGCGCCGCAAAAAAGAAAGAGACTTCTTTGAGGAATTCGCCTTTAGATAATTTAAATATGTGTTTGAAAATGTTCTAGAACTATTTCCATACTAATCTTATCGAATTTTGATAACCGTGGCGACGATGTGATCGATGCGTCTAAACTTCATGCTGCGAATCTAAGATTCGAAACCATCAAATGTATTTTAATCATTAAATATGATATAAATTATTTTAATATAATTTTTATAATTTAGTTTTGATTTATATAAAAAAAATATTACAATATTTATATATATATATATATATATATATATATATATATATATATATATATATATATATATATATATATTGTATATCATGCGACCGCAAAGGGTTAAAATTTGTAAATACATATATAAATGTGTTAGTCTTATGATGTAAAATAATAAAAAATATTTATCTTAATTTGGTCCAGTTTAATATTTAATCTTTATCAAAAATTGAATCAACTCTTTACAATCTTAATCTACAGTTTTATATCCAGATTTAACTTTGTAGACACTATAAAACGTTTATAATTAGACTCGAATATAACGTTTAAATTCCAAACAGCGCTTTATTTTTAAAACAGATACATTTTGTACATTTTTTTTACACTTTTTCTTCTATCGAGTCGTCAGCTCTATGCTCAACTTTTAAATATTTTTTTCTGTTTAGATATATATTGACTTCTGTTTCGATTTCATATGTTATATATTGACATTTTTACATTAGATAGGCTTTTTAATTGTTGTCGGGTCATTGAAACATTCGATGTAGAGAAAAAAAATAATATTGGCTCGCGTCGGCGATAAAATATATTACAATTATGACACTTATTTATTGACGTTTTACTTAGCATTTACGTCATGGAAATACGAGGGCTCGTCAATGTGAAGTCACGTTTTAATATCACATTTATTATTCGCAAAGTGCACGATAATTTGCAATTAAACAGTTTTATTGCACGCAGGCCCCTTACACCCTCCCCCCGCATTTAACATGTTAACGTCCGTAATTTACAATGTTAATCGACGTTGCGGTCACAAGAGTGATCAATAAATCATTTTTTTTTTGACATACTAAAACGATTTACTAGTATCAAATTTATGACAATATTGATTTTGATGTGATTAATATATAAAATATTGATTTTTTAATATATAACCTTCTTTCATCTCAATAAAATAAGAGACGATAACTTAATAAAATATTAAAGAGTATATTTTTGAGTTTCTCATTACCTAAAAATTTTGATAAACATCATTCTTTAACAAAATATTATTCTTTACTAATTATTGAAATTGAATAATACTGTTCAATATTTTAAATTGATAAGATTTTTTAATATATAAAAAATAAGACTGTATAAATTCGTTTATTTACTTATTATTGATAAACTTCAAATTTGATAATTTGACAATTCTTGAAATGCAGTTATTCGTAACAAAAATAAACTCAATATATTGAATTTACTAATGAAAAAGATATTTTCTAAAAATTGAAAATAATTAGTAAAATTGAAAATCAAACCTTGACATAATTAATTACTGATTTATTTTCACAACTTTATACATGTATAATGTAAGCAAATTTTGATATCAAATTTTCAAAAAAATTCTTATCATAAATAAGACACTATCAATATTATATAAAAATATCAAAACTATATCATAATTTAAAACAATAATCTCTAATGGATTATAAAGATATTAAAGTCATTTCATATATATATATATATATATATATATATATATATATATATATATATATATATATATATATATATATATATATATATATATATATATAAGAAAATATCGTATAGCACTGTTGTTTTTTTGTTCAATATATTTTTAATATAATTTCAATCGATGACACTTCAGCTTTATATTACATAAAACACGTTTCAAATCAAATAACTTCTGTTTTCTTATCATTACTTTAATTGCAACACCGGTTAAAACTGGTTAATCGTTATTAAAACGCCGCGTTTAACGTTCTAAAAACGGTTCAATTACGATTAAAATAAAAAAAAAACACTCAAATATTTGGTAGAATTAGATTCAAAACTAGATTTCGAATAGAGAAAATTTCTAGTAAATTTATTCAAAATACTTGTCAATCCGGATCGATTTCATTCTATTTTAAAATCATTCAGATTGTTTTAACGTTCTTTATAAAAAAAGTATTATATTTTTATATTATAAGAGTGACATTATTAAAATTTTTAATTTTAAAATTTATTATAAATTAATATTTTTCTAGATTTGATACTAGACTTAGTTATATATATATATATATATATATATATATATATATATATATATATATATATATATATATATATATATATATATATATATATATATATATATATATATATTAAAACACTTCAATATAAAATTTATTTCAATATCATTGACGACTATCAAAATTTAAGATCTTTATTTATCTCTACATATTTTCATCTCTTCGAATAACTTTTACCAGATATCTTTCTATATCAACCATATAAAATTTCAGCTGAACAAATAATGCTGAATATTTACATCCATTTATTGCTTAAATACTCGAAGCATCAGCGTTGAAACATTCACAAATACTAATTTTCATCAGTCAATTTAATAATACTATAATTTTGGTGTATATATATATATATATATATATATATATATATATATATATATATATATATATATATATACATATATATATATATATATATATATATACATATATATATATATATATATACATATATATATATATATATATATATATATATATATATATATATATATATTTTAAACGATCCATCACTCAAATTCAATTATAATTATTTTCGGTTAAATACTGAAATTTTATCATTTACAGCTACATATATATATATATGAAACCTGTAATGCTTTCACTTCTAATACTAAATTTGAATCGAAGCCAGTTACTAAAGGCGCCTAATGTTTATTTTTAATATCGCCAATGTGTTCTCAAAATATAATCATTCATTTATTATACTGTAATATTTATGCCAATAAAACGACATTGAAACGATTTTCAAAGTTCACGGCGATTGACCCGTTGAATGAAAATTGAAAAATCGTATCATTATCAATAGAAAATATTAAAAAAATATCATTAAGTATTACCGTTTTGCGACGTGTCTTTTATTTTTAAATATCTCTAGCAATGCAAGTCAAAATGACCTTTTTCCAAAAAAAAAAATTAAAAAAAAATATTTATCTTTCAAGGTAAATATTTGAGGAGCACTAGAATTCTCCAACTGGCTAGAAATGTGGATTGTTTTATTTGCGTCACAAGACACACCCACATTCTTCAGGATAGAGAATATTTTAAATATAAACCGGCAATGTTCCATATGCGCATCATTTTTTATTTTTTATTTCAGACGTTTCAGATCGCCGAAGTTCGCTGAAAGTTCAAGTTTAACCGGTCGTTTTCATTATCAAAACATTGATAAGATTCGATTCTAGCATTTTTGTATACACACACACACACACACACACACACACATATATATATATATATATATATATATGTATATTATATAATCTTTACGTGTTTTATTAATATATTATTTCCAGACAAGATTAGAATCGTTCGATAATTGTATTATCAAGATGTATTTATTATCTTCGTATAGATTGAATAAAAATAACATTTTTTTAGGCACTCAATAATTAAGTAATAATTGATCGATTTAACAATCAAAGCCCAATTGTTCTATATACCATACACACACACACACATATATATATATATATATATATATATATATATATATATATATATATATATATATAAACATCTTAATTTGATATTTACAGTGCTGTAATGGGTTTCTTTGATTAGAAATAATAGTACTTCGTTTGGCTTCCACTAATAATTATTTTCATTATGATAAAATTCGTATTTTACCCTCCGAATTTATTAGAAAATAATTGGTGAGAATTATTTATCTTGACATAATGTAATATTGGAAAAAAATATGATAATGTTAAAAATTTATCGTTTCTAATCGACGATAAGAGAAAAATTATATCTATTTTTATATAAATATCCTGAAAAAAAAAAGATAACACCGAAAAATGTTAACGAAATATTTAATAATAATGTACTCATCATATTTATGAAAAAAAGTAAACAGAAAACAACAAGAAAAATATATATCTAATATATAAATTAAAATAATATTTTTATTATAAAATATTCACTGAAATATATCTCAAATGTAAATTTTAGCATATAAATAAATGATTAAAACATTTTCTATATAATTTTCCATGATCTTTATGACCTTTGAAAGGTCAAATGACATTTATAATTGTGTGATCTTTATGCGTATCTTAATAAAAGCACACTTTTATAATAATTTATCGTTCGTAAATTTATTATATTTATAAATAAAATTGATGAATTGCGCGTTTTTTTTTATTAATATAAAATAATAATAATAAAATGCGCATTAAGCGGGTACCTCGTGTATTTTGTACGATTATTAATATTATTAATGAGCTCAACAATGACGCACTTTTCGAAAACAAATCGGGAAAATTGGAACTGCGAAATCACGGGATCGATTTTTTTTCATAGTTTTTCATGGCAATCTTTGCCAATTTCTTCGCTGAAAATAAACTGAAAACGTGCAAAAAAAAAGATTCACGACTCTTTTTTTCCCGCGACATCCAAAAAAAACTGTTATCAATTTCAGACACTTTTACGGTTGAGTGAATAAAAAAATCTAAATTTTTATTAAATCGCTTATTCATTGCATCGTAATGTATATATATTATATATATTATTAAATAATACAAAGTAATTATATTTTATCTTTTTATTTTGCAAAAGGATTATTGTTTATTTATTATACAATAATTTCACGTTTGTTTTCATTTTTATTTTCAGATCTTATTGTTGACCGATTATAAGGATAAATTAATCGAGGCTCAAGTCACTGCACCAGCTCTAATCCTTGAAGACAAGGAGAGAGCAATTCAGGTAATATTTAAATATTTTTTTAAATAATACTTTCATATAATCAACCGTTCTAAATATCGATTTTAATATGAAAATAATTATGTCGTTATTATAAATACATTACACGTGTCTACAAATATTTTAAATTTCCATAGCCTTCAGTTATGAGGAAAACTATTTTTAATCTTTAGCCTGCCATACAAAAAAAACTCATTATGCTTCGTATGCCACATATTTTAAGTCAAAAAAATACATTTAATATTAATTAAATTTTACAGGAAATATATTTTTTCATCTAATTTAATAATACACATATATTATTGATATTTATATTAATACTCGATTAGTAATTAAAAATATATATATTTTTTATATATTTAGGGTTTAAAAAATATTATTCAATATTAAAAATAGATGAATTAATTTACAAGCGATATGTTAATAATATTGAAAATTTTATGTATTACCGATTTTACATATATAGAGTAAATATAAATTAAAATTAATTAAAAATTCGAATATTAATGTATTAATAAGTATTATATTAAAATATAAAATTCATAATAATAGTTTAAAATTATAATATAGAGCTGTAAAATGAAAGATAAATAACACGTAAATTGAATTATCTCGAATGTGGCAGTCTAAGGGTTAAAATAAAACAATTTAAAACTTGAAACATGTCTATATAAGATATATTGTTGATATTTAAAATCTGTAAACACTTTGCTACTAATTTTATTTTATTTTTTTATGATAATCACAAAATTCATTTAGATAAATATAGAAAATATTACAGTAGCTACATTAAAGTCAATTGACATCATCATTAAATAAAAGTATATTTTATATATTTTATTTTTCTGTCGTCGACAATAATTATTTATATTAATAAAAAGGTTTAAAAGATTGTGTTGTCAGATTTATTTTATCTCATGATGCATATATTTGACGTGAAAATCTATATGATATGAAAAATCGGTGACATTTTATTTTATATTATAATGCATTTCGGTCAATTTTGATTATTTTTTTCTCTGATTAATCATCCAATTTTTAAACATTAAACTTTCTCCTGTCTCCATTGCTATATATATATATATATATATATATATATATATATATATATATATATATATATATATATAATAATAATAATAATCTACTATTTTTTATTATAATATTATTTTTCGTTAATATAAATATAATCAGTATCTCAATTAATTTTCAATGATTTCAACAATTAAAGCTGATGTAACAAATAATTTCACTGGTAATAATTGCTTATTAAAATTTATTATGGCGCGATTTAAAATCGTCCAGTGTATAAAAATAAAACTAAATTAAAAAAAAATATTAATTAGTCTCGTCGAAGTAATAAACATTAATCTGACACCTCATTAATAATCATTTTTAAAAACATTTAATTACGAAATTATCATTATATATTACGGTTTTGTTATTATTTCGCATTATCGTTGACACTTTAACGATTAAATATTTAATATAAATATTATAAAAAAAAGCTTTTTTTTAAAAAAAAAACAGATACGCGTGCGTGATTTTGGAATGACGATCATGTGATCAATTTTTTTAATATTTAAATTTCGTGCTTTTTTTCTCATACTATTATAAGTTGATTTTTAAAAATCCATAAATGAAGTATATTAGATAAATATTTAATATTATATATGAGTATAATAATATTTTTTTATTATAACCGCCTGTTTTACTTCAAAATATTTATTTTATAAAAATCATAATTTTAAAATAACGTCGATCTATCGAAAATAATATTATAATAACAATTTAATATAAAAAAAAATCAAAAATAAATACGCAATAAAATATCTAATAATAATACACGTGTCATTAATTTATCGCACTTGAAAAAAAATCGCTCATGTCGTTCAATAAACTTTATTTTTTTTTATATATACATATAATAATATAAAAACGATACGATTTTTTGATAATGTTGACAGTAATTATGATTTTTTTCATTCGTTCGTCTCGGTTTAAATCGGTCAAAACTTTTAACCTCGGTGTTATCTGTAAAATAATTTGCCATTATGCGTGGTTTATCTTCTGATTTCTTTTCTTTTTTTTTTCTATACATATTTTATATAAATAAAATTGCTTTTATTATGACTGCTAAAGTTCGAGAAATCTACTAAAATAAATCGTGCGTTGTGTGAACTCCAATTTCTTTTTTTTATATATTCATTCCACATTCGAAACCAGCTAAAACCGAATATTACACTTGTACACATTGATAATATTTATTTTGATCGAATATTTGATTGGTACATTTTTTTTAGATGTTATTATGCAAAAAAAAACTTAAATATGTATTGAAAAAATATCTGATTATAGTTAATTTCAATGTAAAATTTCGTACATTTTAGATTTTTACTCCTTTATGATTTAAAAATCTATTAATAATAAATGTGAATTTTGAGATGTCCTCTTAAGATAACATCAATCAAACTTTTTATTAAGTTCTTATAATTTATGCTACACATTCAAATTTACTTTATAGATAATTAATTAGATTTTTTTTTGTAACATTTACTATAATCAAAATATGTAGTAACAAATTAGATTTCTGATGTAATGCAAATTTTGTCATTTCGATGACCGGTAATAAATTGTCAAGGAAAGGACAAATAAGTATTTCAATTGGCAATATAGCTATTTTACAATCCGGTTCAGAAAACTGACAGTTAATTTACAATCATATATCATTGTCAAGACATGAACAATCAGTAATAATTGAACAATTGATTCCACGTGATGAAGTTTCTGTATTATTTTTGAACCTGTAAATATTGTTACTGAAAAAAATATGTCATAATTTAAGGATCTGTATTAATTTTTTCATAAAAAAAATAATTATTTTTGCAGGTGGAAGATGCTCTGTTTGGACTCAGAATGACAGCAGCTACAATGAGACGAGTTCAAAAAGTTTTCCAAGATGAAATGAATCGAGGATTAGCACAAAAACCTTCCTCGCTTCAAATGGAAAACACGTATTTACCAGAACTGCCCGATGGCACCGGTAAGATATGATTTAATAAAATAATATTTTCAAATAATATAATTTAAGATAATATTAAAAATATTTTTGCTTTATAGAATTTGGCAAATTTTTAGCATTGGATCTTGGTGGTACAAATTTCAGAGTTTTACTCTTGGAAATCAGTCAGGGAGCAATCGTTAATGAATATGTAAAACATTATGTCATCAGGTAATTATAATGTTAATAAAATCATATTCAAAATAAATAAACGAAATGTAAAGATGAAGTCAGCTGTACACGTTAAATTTTAGTCAAATATTTACAATTTATAATATTATTTTTTAGTGATGAACAAAAACTTGGATGTGGAATTGAACTTTTCGATTATCTAGCTAGTTGTGTTAAGGATTTCGTCTTTTTACATGGTCTCGAAGAAGAAACTCTGCCAATGGGTAATCATCATTATTTATTATTATAAAAATATCTTACAAGAAATATATTGGTGATATTAAATAAAGATGAATAATGATTTTAGGATTTACATTTTCATTCCCTATTACACAACACTCACTTAACTCAGGAAGCCTCATCACATGGACCAAATCTTATAAATGCAGCGGTGTTGATCGTCATAAGGATGTTGTTCAAATGCTGAGAGAATCTTTGGATAAATGTGGTAAGTAAAATGTCAAAGTATTGACAATTATATATACGTTAATTTTTAAAATATATTTTTAATTTGATAATATTTTTTCAGGTATGCATAATGTAAATGTTGTAGCATTATTGAATGATACCACAGGCACTCTTGTAGCTGGTGCTGGAATGGATCACCGTACTGGAGTAAGTTGTATTAAAAATAAATAATCACTTTTATTATTAAATAATCTGAAAGTTCAATTTATGTATGTGGTAAAATTACAATTATTAATATAATATTCAGATTGCCATGATCCTTGGAACTGGAAGTAATGCATGTTACTATGAAAGAGCCGACCGTGTCAGCTGTTGGGAAGGAGGTCAAACTGCAGCCTCTTTCGGATCCGATCACGTCGTTATCGACATAGAATGGGGTGCTTTCGGTGATAATGGAAGTCTAGATTTTGTTAAAACTCCATTTGATGTACACGTGGATAGTTTGTCAGTGAATATTTCCAGTTTCACGTATGTATCATGAAGTTTTAAAATTCATATATAAATATTTAATACATATATAATATTGTGTTATATTTTTAATATGCCATTTTAGATTTGAAAAGTATATCAGTGGTAAATATCTTGGTGAAGTTGCACGTTGCGTCATGGAAGGCATGATAAGGAACGATTTACTATTTTCACCAAATCGTGCTGCAACACTTCTAAAACCGGGTTCATTTATAACTGCCTATGTAAGCGATGTCGAACTGTTAGTATAAATTTCTAGGTAGTTCTTAATATATCTCAGATTATTTATATAAAATTAAACCTTTTTTTTATATTTCCATGTATAGTGATAATCTTGAAAATACAAATTGGCGCACCACTGCACTCCTGGAACGCCTGGGAGTGAGGGATGTCACCAATGATGAAGTTGAAATAGTAAAGCATATTTGCTGTCTGATATCATACAGAGCAGCCCAACTTCTTTCTGCATGTAAATGAATAATCTACATTTCCAACTCATAAATGTGATAGTATTTTTAATATTATTAATTTCTGTAGGTTTGGCCACACTTCTTGAACATATGTGCTGGGATCACGTCACCATAGCCGTTGATGGTTCTGTATACAAATGTCATCCAAGAATTAGTCATTTATTATCGAATTTCACATCACTTTTGGCACCCAATCATCAAGTATTTTATGCATAATAAAATAAATAAAATTTTGAACATTTTCACTGATATTTTTATTAATTTTAATTATACGATTACAGTTCACGTTACAATTGTCCGAAGATGGCAGCGGTAAAGGAGCCGGTCTCACCGCAGCCGTTGCTGATAGACTTAAACACCGATAATGCGAATAGCAAAACTTCAATCTCAAGCTCACACGTTTTCAAATGATATTATTATATATTAAAACAATGACATAATTTATAATAAATAGCTTTAAAATCTTATTGATACCAATTGTAACGAATGAATATTAATTATTGAATGAAAGAAAATCACTATATATATATATATATATATATATATATATATATATATATATATATATAATGTTTATGTTGATCAGCTAGAATTAAATATCTATATTATATATACCTCAAGATAAAGTCATATTTATTTATACACTATGAAATGACGAGATTCTAGCAATATGTACAAAATTATTTTAATTTAGTTCTAGATATAAGCCTATCGAGAGACTGTTATAATGTTATGAGATTTTGTTAAATATGTATGAGACAATAAAGAATAATATTGTTGTAAGAATATATATATATATATATATATATATAAATGGACAAAAATTTACATATACATATATACATTTTATAAATTCAACAATTTATCAATATGTCTTCCACAATTATTTATAGAAATTAAGTATAGTAACTCTAATAATATCAATAATGTATTTACATTAATGCATATAATGAATAATTAAATCATTTAATCGATTTTCAATTTAATTGTAATTATAAGATATAAATTGCAGGTTCAATTTATATCTTATAAACAATTTTACTTCATTTAAGTTTTTTGTTATTTTTTTTACTCTATATATATCATATATAAGTAAAAATATAAATACTATTATATATATATATATATATATATATATATATATATATAAAGTTATTTTTACAATAAAGGAACTGATAACATTATATATCTTCTTTTATTTATTTAAATTAAATAACATGTTAAATATACATTTTAGACGTTTAAAACGTATGTAATTCATAAAAGAGAAAAGTATTAGACGAATCTACAAACAGCGAATTTTCATAAATATTTTCAAACATCCCAATAATTTTAACGATTATAATATTAATTCAATAGAGTATATGACAAAATAACTTTTGTCCAATTATTAATCAAACTTTGGAGTGTCTTTTGATATATGATTAAATATCGTATGAGCTTTATTTCATAACATGTTATAATATCTTTAAGAATTAGACGAATAATTCGAAAATTCTCCGATATAAGATAAACTTTTAATCATTTTCATATATTTTCAGCTCATAATTCAGATTTAAATGCTGCGTTTTCAGAAACGCTTTATAAGTACTAAAATCTTAGCACTTATTAATAGTGTTTTCTTCTCATAAAATTAAGTTAAAAAAATATACAAATCTATCTTATTGTTATTTACGTATGAAATATAAAACTTTTATTCATATTAGCATATATCATTCATTAACACAATCAATTTTGTGAATAGTTTGAAACTTAATTTTATCAATACATGATAACTTTATGAAATATAATATACAAGAAGTGTTGTGAAATGAAAGAAAGTGAGATGTCGAAGATTTAAAAAATGTATATTGTTATGGTTTATATTGAGAAAGTCCATTCCAATGAACATATTTTAAATAAATTGAAGACATTTTTATTAAAACCAGCTTTGATGTATCTTAATTTATTTAATGAAATTAATTACTTTTAAATCTAATTAATCAGTGATTATTGTAACTGTTGATGTTTCACTTTGTAAGAAATTATAAAAATTGTTTTTTCCCAATTTTGTGGATGTGATTAAATAATTCTAAATAAAATTTTCTGAAAACTGAAAATTATAATTAATTTAATAAAAAAAAAATAATAAATATAAATTAGATAAACAATCTTATATTAAAATATTTTATTTAAAAAATTACATATATCTTATAATGGTGAGAATTTTTAATGGTTTAACGACCATTATTAGATTTTCATTATAAATTAATTGCGACCATTATTTTTAAATATTATCTACAACATATTAAACTTTTTTTGAAAATATTAAATTCACATAAGTACATCGAAATTCTAAACAATGTTTACAGCGTCACACATTATTTTAAGCATAATTAATACTTGATTTACAAATGATATAAAAAAGAAGATTTTGATTCTTAATATCTATATTAAGACACTAATTGCACGTCAATAGTAACAAATAACGTTTAAACCAATAATTAACGATTAATACTGAAATATCACATATATTCGTTTAATTAATTAATTAACTCAATAAATTAACGCACTACTGTAAGTACTTCGAGAAATAATTTATTAATCGATAATTAAAATTGAAATTGCATCAATTGAGTCTAATTAATAAATACACAATCAAAACAAAAAACACGTACACATTAAATATTAGTTAATATTTCAACACAATAATTAATATAAATAATGTCATGGCTATTTCATTTAAATGAATATCATCTTCATAGTAATGAAGCTATTCGGTTAACTCGTCGAATTTATAAATAAAAATCGTCATAAATAATATAATATTATAAATTTTTATGATCATTATTTCGCGCAAATATTTCTAAACTTATCGAACACAATATTCTTTCGAATAATAATATTCGCAGACGATAATAATCTTGATTTATAATCACTTTTAAAAAGACCCTCGAGTCGAATTAATTATATATTGTTATTTCCCTAATTGTTAACGTATTTTTATCGTCACAAACAACCGCAAGATTCGACGATCATGTTTGGTAATGTTTTTTGAGTTATTGTATTATTTGAGTCCGCATAAAATAATTGCAGCGATGAAAATGTTGTTGGAGTGCAGCACGGTTTTAATTCTAATTTACGGGGATGATTGCCAGTATGGAATAATTTCTAAAATAAACATTACATATATTAATGAATTATAATTTATATAAAATAAGATATAATCTTATTACTTACTTTAATAACGGAATGATGCTGTGAACCGCTCAATGTGACAGCAGCAACTGAATTACACGAACCTTTGCAGAAATGTGCATGATATCCTCGAGGTTGCAATATCCAATCGTCCCATCCAAGTTCAGCAAAAGATACATATAAACGTTCACGACAACATTCTGTTGTACCGGTTGAACATTCAAGATGTCGAATTTTACGTTTCTAAAATAAAACAAAATTTAAATATAACTATATCACATATTTTTTTCTAAGCGCCAATAAAAATTACATACTTTTGCATTATATCTTGTGTTAATGACTAAGAACGGTCTGTTATGATACTGAAGACTAATAGGTGATTCTGAAATTGATGCCCCACAAGATGAACAGCTTACTTCCAGTGAAGCCATATTAGCTTCCAACCATGAAGGTGCAGCTGAACCAACGTCAACTTTGATCCAACCCTCTGTGAATAGATCAATATTTTAGTAACATTTATATATATATATCGTTTAACTGCCATATTTTGTATAAATTTTTCGATAATAAAAAGACTCACCATAAACATCTGTTACATGAATGGCAACAGGTCTTATTTTTCTGAACTGATGACCCAAATCCCAATGAGCAACTTCAGATACAACATAAGTTTGATTATGACCATCGAATGGATCAACTTCCTAAAAATATTTCCAAAACATTAGATATAAAATATTAAAAATTAATATTTATGAAAATTGAAAATAAATTTAAAAATAAACACCTTATACATCCATAGTTCAGCTGAGTTTACATCTTGAGGTTGTAAATCTATCGGCATTGTAAATGAGAAGCATGCAGCCGGATGATGAATTTTCAAACCTCCACATTGTTGAAGATTATCTATAAATAAAGATTATTTTTTTCAATTATTATTTTTATTATAAATTTTAATAATTAATAAATAAATGTTATCAGCTTGTAGTGAGAAAATATTTTATGAAACTTCACATTATCTACATATAAAAAAGTAAACGTCCTTATATCATAAAAAATATAATGTACAAAAAAAAATAATCATATTATTTTTGTATTAAAATAAATTTAAGTTTTAATTATTGATACGTTAATTTTATTGTTGTATTTTACAATTTTTTAAGTTTTAATTATTGATACATTAATTTTATTGTTGTATTTTACATTTTTTTTCAATAACTAGAAAAACCCGGATACGTTTGTATTATCAAATTAGTAAATAAAAAGTTCTTAGTTACAATTCCACAGTTCAATTACAATGTAAATGAACCATTTTGAGCAATAATAATATTTTTGCTTTACCATATCTAACATTAGATAAACTAAATTTCGAGAATTCCTCATTATAAATATTCAATTTCGTTTTTTTTTCAATTTCTATAATAAAATTGCCGTACTATGAACTATTATTATCAATGATGATGTTATCTAAATGTGTTAATTTTTTTAGTTGTCAATGTTTGGACTCGAACATTAGACACGATTTTGTATATTTTTATCAGATTCAAGTTTCATATAATTATTTCGATTGTTTTCTTCACTACTAATATATGAAAATTGAATTGATAAAAATGGAAGTAATTAAAGTACTTTCTATTGCTGGAAATCAGATAAAAAAAGTTGTTATTTGTTTATTTTTCTTTTCATATATAGATTTTTAATAAAAATAAAATATATATAATTTATTTTTAACTTTGGACTAAAGTTCAAAATAAATTCTCATAATTGTCAACAACTCTGTAAGATTGTATCTAATAAAATTTTATTTTGGAAAACAACTTAATAATAATAATAATGATTGAAAATTATATATATATATATATATATATATATATATATATATATATATATATATATATATATATATGACAACAGTAAATTTTAGTGCTATAAAATAAAAAAGTACTTTTCTAACTTCCAATTCGAATATTAAATTAAATTTTATTTTAATTATTTGTGACTTAAATTTTAAAAAGTTAAATAAATTAATTTTCCAAAAACCCAATAAAGTAACTGAAATCTGTGTATGGCATCATTGATTTATATATATTTAAATTAATATAAAAAATTATATATTCAGTACAATTTATAATATTTAAGTTTACTAAAATCATTAGTATAAATAATACTTCTACAGTAGAAAATAAATTAAAAAAAATTACAGATTATTTATAATTAAATCTTTTGAAAATATAAGATTTATTTATATTACTTAAAAAAAATGTTTAATTCATATAATCGTTTGACAGAACATTTTTAATAAGAAAAATGACTTACCATCATCAGGAAAGATAATTTTTTGCTCGGTTTTGGCATAATATTCATCCGACTGCATCTCAGACGGATGAACGAACTGATGAGGCAGCATTGTGGCTCCATCGCGTATCGGCACAGGCAGATTACCCCTCGAAGCCGACACCTGAGGTCTCTCTTTCATTCTCAACTTTCTCAAGATCTGATTCTGAACGTGCTGAATCCTGAGCAATTTCAGTTTATCTTCGCCGTCGACCGCATCGTTTTCTTTATCGACGACCTCGTTTTCACCGAGAAATATTTTTTCTGAATTCTTAACAAAATCATTCCACGCATCCAAAAAATTCTTTTCAGCACAAACACTAATACAACACATCGAACTTATCAATATTAACCATAGTAGAATCCGCATTTTTCTGAAATAAAATGAAAAAAATACAATTATATTGTGTATCTTAAAAGCAAATATCTGACAATATTTAAAATATGGAGACTTTTATAGAATTAAAAATAAAATATTCTTATATAAATTTCCAACAGTTTGTAGTGAAAAACAATTGCAATTCCAAAAAATGTTTTATTTTTCATTTGTTTTGTTAATATTAGGTGTTCAATTTTTTTTAATTATTAATAGCATTTTTATATTGAAAAATATATGATAACATATATTCAAAACAAAACAAACAAAAATCGACCCAAATAGAAGGATAAGAGAAAATATGATGAAAATATGCTTGAGTCAACCATTTTTTTTTTGTCATATCCAAAACACTCAACCATAACCAATTATTTTCAACACAGATATTACAAAATATTTATAAAAATTGCCAATCGTTTTTTAATAAAAAGAATAAATTGCAATTAACGAAACGCTATCATAAACGTGCTGTGAAATATACACGAAAAAGAATTCATTTACACCGAATGGTTAGAGTTCAACGAATTTCTGTATTAATGCAAAGGTCTTTGCGGGGGCAAAACGGCAAAATAAAAAATAAATAAAATAAAATAAAAACACACACACACCGACTACCTATTGCGATTCACAGCTATAATGATTGCTATTTTTTTCCACGTTAACAGCGATTAAACACAATTGAATTTGTCAATAAAAACACATGAACAACACACAGTGCATGAGCTTCTGTCAATTTATCACTTTTATATTGAGCTGAAGTTCCATAGTCCAAATCATTTCGGTTAATAGCTCTGATTATAAATGTTTTTATGTATGTATGTATGTATATATATATATATATATATATATATATATATATATATATATATATATATATATATTAATATATATGTTTAACTATATATAATTATACTTTTAAAGTAAAATTATTGAATAATATTATTCATATTATCTAATTCATTACAGATTTTACAAACATTATTATTTTAATATATCAATCAATATATTGATGTTGACAATATTTTTTTTTCAACAATCGTATTTTTTGAAAATTATTATTGCTTATATCCTTCTTTTAATTACTTAAATACATAATTCTCATCCACAAAATGATTCATAAAATTAGATCTTTGCTCTGCTCTGAGATAATTTTGATTCATCTTAGACGGTTTCTTTCTCATTTTATATCTGTTATCTTTAATTGCTTGTGATAAACATTTTTATTTTTAACACATACAACTTTAAACAGATTGTAAAAAATAACGTATCTTATCGAAAAATATCATTTATTCACATCTATATCGTCGGAAATATCATGTTTAATAGAAGGAATTACATTTCTAAGGTGCAAATTTCAATAATTACCAGTAATATTTTATATATTTGATATATCAATTTAATTTAAAATATTTTTTTTTTTTTGGATATTAAAACACTACAATCTGTATTATTCTAAAAAAACTCTTTCTCCAAAACTATGTCATTCATATCAATTTCTTCTAATTTTAATCCTAGAGACGCCACTGACTAACCCTTGTACTTGTTGTATAAACAAAACTAAATAAAACCGCTTTTTTCCAGTTTTTTTTATCTTTTTTTTTTCCAAATTGATACTAACATTTTTTTTTCTTATTTTGATTGTTCGTGATAAGAAATATGAGTTAAATTAAAAATTACAATCCGGATCTTATAAAAAAAATTCATATATCAAATGTATAGACAATTTCTATATTTCAATATAGAAAATAATCTGTCAATGTAAATAATTATATGCAATTAAAATAATTAATAATATATATAAGAGTATTCTCACCCGATTAAAAAGTACTGTCTTTCTTCTATATCACAAATTCAATAATGAATATATGTATGATATATAACAAAATAATTAAACACTAATTTAATAAATAGTATTGTTATCGCAATAATAATAAAAATATTTATATAATATCACACACGCGATAATTAATAATTATTATATATATATATATATTTTTTTACTATTATTATTATTTTCAAGTTATACTATATTTTTTACTGCGTGTCCTTTTAGTTCTTCTGTTTCTGTTTCCTCTTGCACTGACTCCGAACGTTCCATCATATTTCACCATTCAAACTTAATTGTTTATATATTTGTTTCACACAATCGTTTTTATTACAAATTATATAATTATATATATATACGTATATTTTTATTTTATAAATAAATCATATTTTTTAATGTACTTTTTTTTTTCATATACATCAATAGACTACCGCAGAAAATGTGTCTATCACCACTTTATTGGTGACTAAAAATGACTCCTGATACGCACTCTCTCATGTACATATTTATAACAAATATTTAAAGGACGGTACATTAGTATATCTCTTATTGGACAGTGGTCAATAACTGTCGGTAATCGATCCAGTATACATATAATTTCTATAGGATTTTCAATCGTCTATTACTAAGAGAAAAGTTCTAAATTGTTATAAAAAATGTATATAATAAAAATTCTATTTAATTTAAATTATATCCACGAATCTATATTGCATTAAAAAATTAAATCAAATGAACATTGTTATATTTCAATAAATATAAATATATATTTTATAAACACCAAATATATTAATACAATTTTTTTACAGAATTATTAATTTAATAAATTTTAATAATTTTTATAATTTTTGAAAAAGATTAAGATCTTCAAGAATGAATAAAATGACTTTTTAAAGCATACATATCATAAAAAAAGCGATACTTTATAAAGTATCATATATAATAAAATATACTCACTGAATTATAACGAATGGCGCAAACTATAAATTTTTCTTCAACGTTTAATTTAACACTATTAAAATAAATTTAATGCAAATTCGGCTAATATAATATTGTTACTTTTATTTTAAAATTGTGAAATAAACAACAAAAACACTTTATATTGCCCAAAATTTTAGTACAAGGTTCAAACTATAGAAAAAATAAATATTATTTGTATATATATTTTTCAATGCACATAATTTAATATTAATATATAAAAGAAAATGTATTATTCAATCGTTTAGTTTGAACGCTTTGAACAGTGTATTATTAATATAAGTGAACAAAAAACTTTTTAATATTTGTCATATTATTATTATCACATAACTAATTAATTATTTTGCAATTATTATTATTATTATTAATTTAATTAAAAATCAACACAAAAATATACTCTTTTAGCAACAGCTTTATCATCTCCTAATAAATATTACGTAATCGTATTTTATAAAGTCATTTCAAATATTATTAAGAGATTTTAATATTTCACAAAAAAAATGTATTTCATCATATTTGGCAATTATAATATTAACATTAATTAAGGTTCAACAATACTAATTTTATTTATTTATAAACATAAGGCCAAAAGGCCAATATTTTGTATTTGTATATTTATAAATGTGCTTTCATTATATAGAAAGCTTTAATATTTTATTTTCCAAATCAATTCTAAAAGTAAGATATCTAATTTAATTATCTATATATTAATATATTCATATAAAAACTATAATCATCTTTTATATCATATTAGAAATTATTGATAACACATATTCAGTATAGAATTTAGAATTTTTATTATAAAATAATTGATATATGTAAGGTAAATTTTATAATTTTCTATATAAAGTGATAGTTATTAAAGATCACATTTAATTAAATAAAGATATTAAAATTATCTTTCATCTTAAAAAAAAGGAATATTAAATATATATTGGTATATTCATCAATAAAAATTATATTATAAATATTGTAAGTTTTTTGATATATAATAATCATTTATCACATGAACTTTAAAATCGCATGCATTTTCAAACATGTTTAAATTCTTTTTTGAAAAAAGTTTGATCACACATGCAAATCCAAATGAGGCATGTGTTGAACAGGCGAACAATGCGTGGCTGGTCAAAGTCCCACACGAACATGATGAGCACGTTCATCATCATCATCATCACAAGTGCCATCATCCACGATACATACATGATAAAAAAAAAATGAAGGAGGATTATCGACGATCGTCATATCGTCAAAATATCTAAACAAAATACACTTGAACTGTATATATATATATATATATATATATATATATATATATATATATATATATATATATATATATATATATCAAAATTAAAATCAGGTCGTTAATACGTGGCATTCTTCACATTTGCGATTCTATTTTGAACGCTTGTATCAATATTTTCAATTTATTACATCATATTCGATCGATTCGCTGGAAGTGGACAAGGTCGTGTTATCATCATCATTATAATATTTTTCTTCTCTCTTTCTATCTTCCTTGATTATTTATGTGCGGCGACATTTTTGTGCCCCAATTAATTTATGACAAAGTCCGGATTGATCTTTTTTTTTTTCTTTTCATATTTATGTAGCACATAGTATATACAATGTGCTTAAATGTGATGTCACGATTAAAAAGTTTCAAACGGTGACTTCGTCGCAGAAAGCTTTCTAAACTTTAATAATGCTATCGATGAATCATCGTCTAACTGCATTGTTATTGAAATTTAATAATGAATATAGATTTTTATTTTAATTATTTTTTGTTTTTATTTATGTAATTAAATATTTTTGTTATATTTATTGTAATTTTTTTTTAACTATTATATAATATAATAGAGCTTTTATTATTTCAGTACAATATGAAAAATCTAATATTTTTATCACTTTAAAAGTACTTTTTTCTAGTAGAAAAATCATACTTTTTTTAAAGTTAATACTATTTTCTTTATCAAATTCTTTAACATTATAACGTTTTTTCTTTTAATAATTATAAGCAATTTTTTCCTCGTAACACACACACGTACATACATACGTGTATGTATTTTATTTAATAGATAATGAAATATTTTTTATGATCTTAAATTTAAATATGAATAAACATTTAAAAATTTTCCCGTCAATAAAATTATTACATCAACAACATATTTAAATATTTTTCAAATATTCGGATGGAAAATATAGAATATAATTGACTAAAAGCAAATTTATTTTATTCTACTATTTCAAAAATAAAAGATTATCTTGTTAAATGTAAGTTTTTCAGCTGAATTTCAACAAAAACTATTGAAGAATTTACAACAAACTATCATAAAATGAATCTTGGATTTGTTAATATTATTATACATCCTCAACATTCACAGAAAAATAGAAATATTTTCTTTCAGTAAATAATATATTAATTTTCTTCTTTATTATCGTAATTTAAAGTATATGTAATTTTTGTATTGAAAATATAGCAATTTTTCATGCATCCAAAATAATATTTTTTTAAACATCTCAGTGACGTAAAAAAAATATATATAATTCATCTAAACGAAATGATAAACATCAAATCGATATTAAAACATGTAAATTTGATTATACTTTTTCGATAAAGATATCAAATAATAAAAAATACATTTACAAACATCATAAAACGACTACTATTTCTTCGCAATTATATTGTTTTTAACTAAATTTCCCCAATATATATTTATCGAAATTAAACCAGAATTTTAAACCCTTTGATTGAGAACCAGTTAAGACGGACTTCTAATCAGCGTCGAACATCGATTCTGAAATATCGAAAAATAGACAAAAAGGTCGTGTATTTTTGACCAGATAGTACCAATTATAAGGGAACAAAGGTTGGAATCCGATTTAAACATCATCCGGAAGGGCAATAAATTTGTCCCAATGGGCCGATTGAATATTTCGAAGACGAGAAAAAAATGTTTATATATATATATATATATATATATATATATATATATATATCATAAATTTTCAGAGGCACTGCACTTCTGCGAATCAATAAAAGTTGTACTCTGTACATGTGATAATTAACGGACGACATACTTTTATCATATTCTCTTACATAAAGAAAATAAAACGAAGTGTGGTTAATAAATCAATTTATCCTGTTTGCAGCATATAAAAATAGCAATCATATTTTATTTTTTTGCAGCACGCTTTGTGAGCGTGTAATTTATATTATAATAGTAATAATAATAGAATTATACGGCAATGATGTAAATATATGTAAAATATATATGTAAATTTTTGTTAATCGTTTTGTCTGGAGTCGATGCTGAGGGTTTATTTTCCTTTTGGTTTGATGGTTTTCATAGTGGGCGGTGGAAATTTGGTGAATCCTTGATTATCGAAGACTGGCAAAAGATCACGCACCCTCGCAGAAATCGTACCACCGGTTACTCTAAATATACATCATTATCATTATCAGTTTATTTATATTATATTATAATTTAAATGTATTTTTCGCTTGATTTTACCTGGTAGGACGAGCTAATCTGGCTGCCTGAGGAGACATTGCCAATTCGGTGGGAAAGAATGTTGCTCCGTAAAAGTCCAAACCGTTTTGCAATAGAATGTTGCACTCTTCAATAGATGCCAGAGTCACTCTGATAACCATAGTTGGAGCACCGGACGGTTGTCCATCGCGAATTGCAGGATCACCTTCCGTAAGACTAGTGCGTCTCTGGGGTTTTTCTCCAGGATTCGTTTTGGAAGTTGTATTAGCTGAAATATGAATGATTTATCATAAATTATACATGTATATACTATATATGCTTTTACTACATTTACATATTAATTAGAATCAAAATAAATACTTGTAGAAGCTGCGGTATGGCTTGGACTAGTGAGCTGTAAACGTACTACTTCAACAACTGAAGAAAATTTGTATAGAGAATGACGAATATCTTCTTCGGGTAAATCATCAGGAACGTCATAGACGTAAATGGTGAATGTTTTTTGTGGTCTACACGGTATTATAACCTGAAAATCGTTACGAATATTTAATAAAAAAATCTAAAATATATCTATTACAAAATTGATAAGAGATGAGAATTTATCGGTATCACCTTTCTGTAAAATCTAGAGTTGGTGACCTTGTGGAATCCTTTCTTGAAAACGCTCTGATAGTCGTCGAAACTGGAAAATTTGAAAAGGATACCGGTCGCAGTCTTCGTCAGTGAGAAGCATCCCTTGAAGTTCATCTTTTCACAGATGGTGGACGCTTTTTCCATTGACAGATCGTGCGATGGAGTCAACAGGAAAGCGCCTTTTGTAAGAAAATGCTCCGAGTCAGACAGTTCGGATTCAGAATCACTCTTGACGAGGGTGTGTATCTGCTCCTTCCATGAGTAAACATCATTAGCCTAGGATATTAATCGTTTTAAACAATGAATATGACTTTTATTAGTTATTAGTCATTAGTACATGTGAAATATGATTTTTTTTTTAAATTAGATAACCGTAAAAAATTAAATAAATTCATAATATAATATATTGTTCTTAAAAAAAAAAGAGAAAAATCAATCATTTTTCTAAATTAATATTATAAAATATTAAAATAATTTTCAAAGGTTATCTAGCTTACAATGAACGCAAATGGACATGAAAATATGATATCAAATTATATTATTAGAAATAAGTTTGTACATACATTCATTTGCCGGTGAATATAATTATATTATGATTAATAGTATTTCATATGACTTTTGATATATTTCATATTTATATTATAATAGAATATATAATTTAAAATAATTTCTTCTTTTTTTTATCCAAATAAAATCCTGAAAATGCATTTTAATGTCTTATATATAATATATATAAAGAACTATCAAATAAAAGTTGATAATCATCATCACATTTTGATTTTTGATGTTGCAGACCTGAAAAGAAATCTTAAACTACTTCCAAATCATTCAAAAACGATATATATTTTCATTATTGAACTAATTAGAATATATTTGTATTTCAAAGGTTCTTGGCGACATGAAAATTATTAACATCATAACTTTTATATAAAATCATTTTGTTAACATTTCGAAAATTAATAATTTTCTGATTTCTCATAAAGAAATGCATTGAAATATTTTTTACAAATAATTAATTATATGATAATTTCACAATCAAGTCAATTCCTATCAATTGTACGAATAATCTTAAGAGGAAAATTGACTTTTCATCTCTGATATATCGAATCGCATGAATGAAATATATATATATATATATATATATATATAAATAAATATATATATAATATTGTTGGTTTAGGACAATTAGAGCCAATCCTTCAGAAGCACACCCACATTCTATTGTTCTTAAAGTCAGAACCACACCCTTATCGTATATCGACCCGAAAATTACATCAAATTAATACAATATAATATTAAAAAAAAACAAACCTCTACTTTCGCAGAATAATAATTGCCAAAAATATGTAAAAAAAAAATTTTTTTTCCAACCTCATAAAAAATTATATCATCTAAAATTTTTCATACAAAATCAAACCTTTTTCCAATTGACTTGTTTTGTTAAAATAAAGTTTTCACACAGCAGGTAAATTTTATGAATTATAATTTCGTTATATTACAATATCATAATTGATTTCATTATATTCTTCATAACTCAAGATCACGATCTTTAACCTGTGTTATCTGTGTCAAGTTTACGATATACTATTTCAATCGTGATGAAAAAAAAAAAGAACACATTTGAATTACCTAATTATATATTTCCAAATTTTTTTTTTTTAGATTTATTTATCGATTACTTTCATTGCTTCTTAATCGATTACTATAGAGACTAAAACGATCGAGATCTATTCAAGACGTGGGCATCGATAAATTGCAGAACGATCCAAATAATCACATGATGATAATGCGATTGGGAAACAATGAGCAATTTCATGCATAGAAAAAAAGAATATTAAAGTAAATTAGATTTGTGAGATTAAAAAAAAATGTAGGCGTTGTATTGATTGCTTCATATAAACATATTTCAATCAAGCTTTTTATTATTAAATGTGAAAAAGCTTATTCTAAACAATTATATTATGAGTATTTTCATTTAAACATTTTTAAAATAATATTTATGACAAATATATATCAATGTCTTTCATAAATATATATATATATATATATATATATATATATATATATATATATATATATATATATATATATATATATTATCAATAAATATATATAAAGACTATTAATAAATTATTTTATTTTATATAAATAATATTATTTTCTATTATACTTAATTACATATAAATATTAATATTTAAATAATATAAGACGTTTATTTTTTAATTTCTATTTAACATAAACTATTTATATAATTCATAGTATTGATTCAACAAATTCTTAATTTTCTACTTATTGTAAATATCACTCAGTAATAATTAAATTAATATTGTATCAATCAAGTTATTTATTGCAAGTGTATAATTATTAAAAATTATATATATATATATATATATATATATATATATATATATGATTAGAAATTAGAGCATTAATTATAGAAGCTTGTATATATATTATCAGTATAAAATAATATAGCATTATTTTTAAACATCACTTCTAATTTTTATGTATTGAATAATAAATAATAATTAACACAGTTCACTCAAAATAAATTATAAAATGATTGTTAATAAAAATATATTTTATATAAAAAAAAAAAAATATTACACTAGTCAGATCATCTGTAAGAAAGCTTAAAGGATTATATTGCACCTGATGTTTGGAACTATCGGCCGATGTTCTGGGTCCGCTTCCGCTTCTACCCCTGATGCTGCCAATGGAATCATCACCCCTAGCAGTCATACTTCTCAATGAAATCGGTCTGGTTTCGGCTTCGACGTCAGATCCGGCAGCTTCCGCGTAGGACATCCTCCGACGATACTGTCTGCAAGAACCGTTCAACACCAAACCTTTATAACAATACTGGCCCCACCCTTTTGCCGATTCGATTTATGGTGTCCATGCAATTGGAAATCATCGATTTCATATTGACAATATATTTAATAAAAAAATCTATATAATTATATAAAAAAAATTCTTCAATTTTCATACATTTTTCCATGTATCATAAAATTTTCGACTACAATAATCATAAATAATGGATTTCTTTTCTTTATATATATAAAAATTTTAAGTAGATTTTCTTCTTATAAATATTTTTGTAACCATTTTTATATTATATTTCTAAAAAAAAAAAAAAACTATTCGAAAATCGATACATAGTCCAATTGTTATATTTTATTGCCTTGTATTTTGGAAAATTATTACTTAATTTAATTATTTCTTATCGATCGTATATAAATAAATAAACAGCTTCGTTATATAAATATTATTATTTACAATTGTGATTTTGTTTTGAGTGAAAAAAAAATATATGCGCATTAAATAATTCCATATTTTGAAGTATAAATATATTTGTGATTCAAATCTACATTTTTATATTTGACTTTATTTTCATTTTTAGAATTAATAATTACACTGAATTATAATTATTAAATTATTCAGAAATGCAACATTACAACTATTGTATAATAAATAAAACGTTTTTGAAGTATTGTGATCAAAAAGTAAGGTGAATTTGTTTATAAAATGTAAATTCTTTATTTATTCAGCCAAATCAATTTCATCCCCTTTAAAATAATCCCTGTCCGATAAAACGCACTTTTTCCGACGCTTTTTCCAGTCCTCGAAACAGTCGGATTTGTCTTTTTCCGGTATAGCCTTCAAGATCTTCTTCGATTCGGTTTTTATATTCTCAATCGTGTCAAAACGGAGTTCCCGCATTGGTCTTTCGTGTTTGCCGAATAGCCAGAAGTCGCACGGAGTCAAATCAGGTGAATACGGTGGTTGCGGAACGATATGAGTCTAGTTTTTGGCAAAAAAGTCTCGTATGTAATGACATGGTGCATTATCGTGATGAAGGAACCAAAAGTTGTAAAAACACGTGTAACTCGGAGATAATTAAACCTTTTGGCAAACAGACGCTTGGTAAATATAGTCAGTCCTATTAACCTAGAAAAAATTTACAATTTACCTGCCATTCTAATACCTGGGAGTTTTAAATGTCAATTTCACCTTACTTTTTGATCACAGTAGTACTTCTAAAATATGATTTTAGAAGTACTATTTTTTTAGTTCTAATATCTTTTCTAACATTTATAACGTTAATTAATTCTTCTAAAACTATTTAATAAAAATTGTAATTAAATAATATATTATATGATAAATAATTATCCAAAATATTGGATACCCCACATAAAACAAATGATCATTTATAATTCACACAAAAGTCGACGAATTATTGAGTCCAATATTACATCAATTCCAATTAACCTTCTATATTTAATTGGAACTATACATTTTCACAATTTTATCTGACAAATTAAATATATAAGACGAATTTACAACATAATGGCACCAATTGAACGAATTAGATCTATGTATTTAAAAAAAAAGTGCTTGTAATGAAAAGTTATAATTAAAACTATGATATTTTATTATTAAATTAAATTCTAATATGGCTGAACTTTAATTTTCATTTTTATATCAAATGATATATTTTTCTTACTAATCACATATGTAGTGTTGATTATTTTCATATTTATAAATAAATTATAATATCTGATAAATATTTATTCATTGTAAATTGTTATTCTAATAGTTTTTTTTTAATTTAAAATCAACAAACTCTTATAAAATCTATGAATCAATTCCAAATTATTAATGTAATACAAATTTTCATTAATTTATTCACATGTCAATATATCTAATATAGATATTAATAATAATATATTTTTATTTTTAATTATCATTATGTTCTTGCTAATTATAATAAGGAAAATATTGAAATTATTTAAAAAATAAATTGATTATTATTCTGTAAAAAGAAAAATAAAGAATTTAATCATTTTTTTTACTTATTTTCAATTAATAATATTTACATTTTCATATTTGAAATAAGTAGTCAAATATTTCATCATCAATAAATTTTTAAAAATTATAAAAATGTTATGTAATTTTATATAATATATTATTTTAATATAATTATGAATAGATTTTAGTTAACACTAATTTAACATTTGAAGAATTTAAAAATATTTTAAATAGCTTTATCAATTTCATATACAAATATATAACAGAAAAATCATTAATATTGAATGAATTTAAACCAGTTTTACATTTCACAAATATCAAATTTACCATTTAAATTATCAGTTACGGTCCACTAAATTTTTATTTATCATAATACCAATCACAATAATCATAAACTTATTCAATATTTATTGAACGAACACTCGAACAAGTTCAAAAATTGCATATATGGCACACGGGAAGTGATTAAAGAAGATTATAGACGTTTTAAAATATCATAGAATCCGAATTTCTTATATATATATATATTAATCTTTTTCAATATCAATTTCTATCAATATGTTTATATATATAAAATATCGATCAACAATATGTAGCAACTATTGTCGACGCCTACGAGAAAATTAAGTAAGTGGGTTCTATTTTTTAGTGGCTATTCAACCATATATGATCATTTACAATTATGTCTGTTAAGTCTTATAACATGTAGAAAATGTTATATTCGCCTTCTGATCATTTATTTTTATATAATACGATTAATATATATATATATATATATATATATATATATATATATATATATATATATATATACAGATATAAAAAAAACTACATACACTCTTAAGGTAAATTTTTTAATTTATATGGAAATTAAATATATATTACTAATTTATTTATAGTAAAAATGGACTCTATTATGAAAGAAATATTTATGTTATTAATATAATATTAGCATTAAAGTTAAGTGATATATATTTAATTTTCACTTTTACTTTACACGATAGAGAATTGGATTCGGATGTGGCTTTATAGATTATTGCGAATACAAGATGTCATCAATTTGATACTTCATAATTGTAAAATAAAAAATATTCATAAAGAAATCGGATTATCAGAATTTTTGATCAATTTTATATAAGTAAAATTTACTTCTGAAATAATATAATAATTGATTAAAATTAAAATTTACATTCTCAATAAATAAACAAACGTTGAAAAGTAAAAATGTATAGTGTAAAATTTTTCTATGGAAAAATCATTATCGAAACAGTTTTCTTTTTTTAACTCACCCTATATATAAAAACGCTTACATGATGTAATTCAATAGTATAAATTTTAGTATAATCATGCAATAAATTTGCTAAATTACACAATAATGACGCAGCATTTTTTTTTTATTATAAAAACACATATTATATCATTACATTTATAGAATTTTTTTTTCGTACAAAAGATACGAAAACTTATTATTTACTATTAAATAATCAATGAATATAACAGAATATTTGACGTTAATACTGATTATTTAATCGATTTATATTTATATTCATGGTCATTACGATTTATTAAAATTAATATTTTGCACATAAAATTGTCAATTTTTTTTATGATAAATAAATAAAATTTTTTTGAAACGGTTTAAAATAAATATTAATTCATTATGTATAATTATTATAATATTGAGCATATTCTAAAAATAAAAAAAATATTTATTTATGCTGACATTGGATGTATGTGTTGTATGTAGAAATTTGCAAATAATAAATAGTCGATGTCACAATGGTTGCTGCAAATCAAAACGTTTATACTTCTCCGGAGACAACATTTCCTGCCACCATTCATACTCCGTTGGCCCGGTTACGCTAATTGAACATATCATTACGTCGAATATCACTTAATGCCGTAATGCTTATTGATTTGAGTCTTCGACGAGCGTGAGAACTGAAACTTTGGTGCAACGAAGTCGGTGTTGGTGTTTCATAGTTATTCACCTATATAACCCTGAAAATGTTCCACGAACACAAAGAATACAATTTTGATTTATTAATTTTGCACTGATTATAAATCTGTATTATATTTTTGTAATAAAAATAAAATCATAAGTTTATTTTAATACTGGTGGAAGATAATTATTTTCAATAAATCTGAAGTGGCAACGAGTTCTTCTAATTTCATCCTTATTGCAATATTAATTTTAACAGTCTCCAAGATGTATTATTACATGTCAGTGATAACATAATTATCAGACAGTTTTATTAGTAAAAATATAGCATTTCAGAAATTAGACTAATGATTGTATTAATAGTGATAGTAAAAAAAAAATAGCAATTAACCCTTATATGAAGTTAGAAGTATGAAGTATATTTTCAAAACTATTTTTATATTATTTATAAACAATTAATTATGCATAAAAACTTAAAACGGAATTCCATTACAATATTTACATATTCATAAAAATTCACAACAATAAATATTTATAAAATAAATAGTCTTAGATAACTGCGTTGTTCACCTTCGACCCGATGATATAAATGTATACGCACTCGAATATTACTTGTCATTACTATTAATTATATGAAATGTGAAGAAAAAAAAATGTCCATATGACCCCCCTGGTCAAAACTGACAAATAAAATACAATTAAATGATCCGTCAAAATGAATGTATATATATATATATATATATATATATATATATATATATATATATATATATATATTATTGTGTGGATTCAATAATTTAAATGGGTTAATGTTACAGAGTAACAATTCTTCACGTACATTTTATATATAAATTATAAACACTTCCTAATGTCGTTAAAGTTAATTAATATACGGGTCAATTGATTGATCGCGGCTGTTTTACCGCGCTTTAATAATGATTGTAATTAATTGACGATTATTGAATTAATTCAATTCGCACTTGACGGATGTTAATTATCGAATGGGGCTATGTAATCAATTTTTGGACACGTCGCTTCCGAATAAAAGTCGATAATCCGCTAATTAAATATAAAAAAAAATAGTATAAAAAGTACATCTAATCAATAGGCTATTATAGATTATAAAGTATGTTCACAAAAATTAACGTTGATTATGAACGAAAAATCCAATAACCTTTCATAGTCGAATGAACCCTAGTTAGGAAGCTGTTGATCCGGATCATCTCTAAATATGGTTTCCACAACAGCAGGAACAGGAAACTGTCAATGCGACAAGGTTAATGTATTTCAAACTATAAAAATTATCAAAGCGTAAAATTGTCATCCATTTAAATTATGAATAAATTTTTATGTTCCAAATATTTAACAGAATGTATGCAGTGCAGAGTTTGCAGGGTTTTAAAAGGCGCTTCATAATCGCTAGGTTTATATGAATTAAGCGAGATGTTTTCACTTTTACTTAATGTTTTATTTAAAATAAATCACATAATTCAACTTAACTTACAAACCACATGTGTATGTTTATCAGTCAGACAGTAAATTAAAGTTATGATTAAAACACTTATTTTACAAAGTAGCACATACAATAAATGAAAGAAAAAAAAACTAAAAGACGATATTAACACAGAATAGTGTAAAAAATACTGATCTTAAAAGAAAAATAAAACGAAAATTAAAAAAAAAGTACAAAACTATTATCAATGAATGCATATATATATATATATATATATATATATATATATATACACATGCAAAACAAGATAATCTTAATGGCATATAAGGCGACAATCTGAATCTATTCTAAAGTGATTTGTACAACAAAGTAATAAATGTTATTGCAAAATTAATTTTAAATATAATATTAAAATCATTATTAATTTAATTATAGAACTGATCTTTGTTTTAATATGTTCAGTTTAAAAGATTTCAACGTATAGAATAAAAGGATAAAATAATTTTGATAAACTAACAAGTATCAAATATGAAAAAAGAAAAATTATACATGTGATCTGCTTAATACTATAAAATAAATGAAAGAAATTAACTTACACATCTAAATTCGAAAATGCGTATAAATAAAGACAACAGACTAATAATGATAATGAATGGCATTCGAATTGTATTTTAAAAAATTCACGCATTTTATCCACCATTTATATTTCAAAATACACATATTCTTTCATACTTTTAAAATGTAATGCAAAAATTAAATGTACTATATGACATAAAATAAAATATTATCTTTACATACACATATATATATATATATATATATATATATATATATATATATATATATACATATATATATATATATATATATATATATATATACATATATATATATATATATATATATATATATATATATATAATACAAAAATAATATTGAACATTCTAACATACAAATTACGAGTGTATACATATATATTTATGTATTTATTTATATTCATATACATATTCAATTCACATGGTTTTATGTATACAATGCGTGAGTTGCTCGAATGCAACTAAATATGCATCGTAAATCTGAAGAAAACACTATAAATATACAATATACATATTAATTTCAGGCAACTATAAAAAGTATAATAAAACACACACACATATATATATATATATATATATATATATATATATATATATATATATATATATATATACTGGACAAGTTTCGAAAACTACACTCGGCATTATAAAAAAAAATGTCATAATCGTAACGCTACTATAATATTATAGTATAAATATTGATTTACTAACTTTCCGAATTGTTTGAGTGTAGTTTTAAAAATTACGCCCCATACAATCAATACAAATATAACAAGAAATTCTACAATAACATTTTTTTGCAATAAAACATTGGAAATATAATGTTGTGTATAATTAATTTCGTTTATATTAATATATTTGATTTTCGTCAAACAAAATCATCCATTAAAAACTGATTTTTACTGAAAAAAAAAAATATTTGATTCCTAAAATGCTAGATATACTTTCACGGCTTTCATAGTATGTTATAATAGTGTTTAGAATAAAATATGTCAAAAGTCAAAGCAATTTCTTATTAATATCCCACACATAATACACACTAACCTAACAAATACGATTAAATTAAAAATGAATTATGAATCGAAAAATTTCGAGAACCATCGCTCGCATATAAATTTCGATTTCGTTTTAATTTTCTGTACAAATACTTTCAAACAACAATTAGACTTAAAATACGATCTAACGCTTCATTTAAAATAGTACGCATCTGAAGATACATAAAAGTTTTGAAATATTGTTGTGTTATTTATATTAATTCTAAAGAAAAAGCAAAAATGCACAAGAACTTTACAATTAATATATACGTTATAATAATAAAGAGAATAAGAAATTAAAAAAAAACCAAATTTTGGTAACTTTTTAAAAAGTTTGAGATCTATAAATATAATCCATGAAATATGTTTTAATTTACATAAATTAAAATGCTAAACATGAAGATAATATTTTTTTAATCATTTTGTTTTATTTAAAACAGTTATTTCCCCTTATATCTGGAGAAATCAATAACGAACAATATGAAACAGTTTCGATTGAAAAATGGTTTTCAATATTTACATTCAATAATACTTATTTATAAATGACTTACAATAGACATTTGTCAAAATCATTCAGTGTGACGTCATTGATAAAAGCAGACAATTATCATATATTAAATAAAATATTACACATGGAATTAAACTAAGTGTATAGAATAGTTAAAGAAATAAATTTCTAATCTACATAAATGTTGTAAACTCAATATATTAACTATTGAAAACAAATCCAATACCAAAAAATCACTAATTATGTGCACATAATTTCTTATATTGTATAAAGTTAATTATAAAATTGAAATCTTATATAATATAGAAACTTTATATTATAATTTACATCGATTATACACATCACAATAGATGAAAAAAAGGCTAAACTTTGTTCGTTCCGGTTTATAAGTCTATGTTCTCTTTTAACTTGTCATTTTCACTTACGTCCATTTTGTAATCATCTGTCCTTGAAACATTTTCTACTGATGGACTTATTTTAACTGAATCACTTTCACCATTAAGATTTTTAGAATTCAGCTCTAATTTCATTGATTCTTTTATTTCTAACAAAGTCTGTTTGTCTTCGCTGTTTTCATTTTTTGACATTTTCAATTCTTTTTTACCATCTTGTGTATCATCGTTTTCATCATTTTTTAATACTTGATTACTCGTTCCTGAACAAATTGTACAATAATAGTCTTCATCATCTTTTACAGCATTTTTCGATAATCCTATACAATGCAAATGGAACCATTTTTCGCAACCACCATCACATTGTACCCAATCTACTTCTTTGCCTAAAAGATTAATGAAATTAATTAATATTAATTTTAAAAACAAAAACTAAATTAAATGTATGATAAATCACCTGTTGGACGAAGACATGTATGCGCAGCACAATCCTCATCGTCATCATTAGAGCTCATATTACCGGAACTGGTGTCTTCGGAAGTAGGTGAAGTTGGGACACCGCTTTTTTCTCCATCACCTTCGGAGAGAGTATTATCATTTTTAACTTTATGTGTGCCTATCATATAATACAAAAAAAATATATTATATATTATTCGTTTAAATAAAATGATTTTTTAATATTTAATATTTTACCTCTACGACCTCGTCCAATGGGTTTTTCAGAAGAACTACTAGATTTAGCAGCTAAACTTCGTCTACGTCGTTCTTGTTTAGCTAAATAGTGTTTTTTCATCATTAAACCAGTTCCACTGGATAAATTCTGTAAGAAAGTTTGAGTGAGAAATACAATCAATTTATTATAGAAAATACAAAATATATTTAAATTACCTGTAAATGTTGTTTTCTATTGAGATAACTTGACTGTGGCGTAGTTGATAATCCACGACGCACTACATTTGGAGATGCAGGAGGTGGAGATTTACGAGGTTTTTTGACAGGCACTCCTCCTTTAGTTCCATGAATTCCTATAAAATAATAACAAATAAATATTATGCATGTTCGAATAATCACAAACAATTTTTGTAAGTTCACTACCATCTTTACTCCTACGAGGTCTTTTTAAATGATTGCGACGATGGAGTGATGGTGTTGTACCTTGAGCAGATCTTTTAAGCGGCACATTTAACAAATTTGGTGAACGACTGGGAGTAGAACCAGGTAGACGACTTATTCTTTCGTTCCATACGCCACATAATTCGCGACTATCGCGAGCAGCTTTAACAACATTCCATAAGACTGTGGTTTCAGCTAACGTTACCTAAATTAAAAAAGATATACATTTAATACATATAATTAAAAAAAAACTATTATGTAAACGATTATGTAAACTAATTTTACTTCAAGAAGATCGCCTTCCATTAAAAGATCTTCAAATCGATGAAGTAAATTAGGTGGTAAACGAAGACGAATCGTGTGTGGCGAAGTATTCCTAGTCAATGTTTGAGGAGAAGCAGAATATGCATGCTCTGAAGCTGAACTATTTCTAAAATTATATACAAGGATTAAAAAATAAAATCTCACTTGATCATTTAAAAAAAAACTAACATACCGATTATTTGCATGATCTGCTGTAGGACTCTCATCTCCCAATTTAAGTTGAGAATCTGAAGTCTTCGATGACTTCTGTGTATTTTTATCAGATTTATCGCGAGGTGTCTGAAAAATTGAGAATACAATTATCAATCAAAGATCAAATAAATAAACAATAATAATGTTAATTAAATAATAAAAGATCAAACCTGATTTCCAAGAACATCTGTATGTGAAAACGATGCAATAGCACGGGCAGCTTCCTTGTTACGCATTAACGCTCTGGCTTTATCTTGCCAAGCCATTGCCCTTTCAGTAAGGCACTGTAATGCTTCTCCTTCACATAATCTTACTGCTAAATTTTGTAACGAAACTAATAATCCCAATATTGTATCTAAACGCGGTCGTCTTGTACGTAAACAATGATTACATAAATATCGGGTAGATCCAGGAGTTGTCGTATTTGGAGTATCGGGAGATAATGGTTCCTGATCTGGCGACATTGGTGGCGAAGATGAACCATTTAATGAATTTCTCAGTTCAATGCATTGTGCTAAAGATAATTTAATAAAACAAATTTAAATGAAATAATACATTTTCACTTAATATTTATGTTACTATCAAAATTACCATGAAACCAATCTTTACATAGCTGACACTGTGTCATCAAACCATATTGGCGTTTAAAACAGTGACAATATACGACGCCTGTCTGTTGAATTCTTACATCTTTCCTTAAATTACGTGCTCTGAAATTTATTCATTTTTTTCGATAAATCCTTAAAATATAAAAAAAAAATCACGACAATAATAAATACCTTAAATCCCTCATATTTGCTAACTCGTTCTCTTCTGCAGTCTTGAAAGCGCTAACGATTTGTGTAGGAGTATGATCCTCGCTAAAATTTTTCATGAAATTTTCGGCTGCTGGAGTGGAAGGTATTCCAACAACAGAATTTATTGGTGAGTTAGTTGCACTTTTAGAATTTGGAGTTTGACGATTAACCTGATTATTCATTGGACGTCTTACACTTAAAATATCAGTGCGGGGACTACAAAAATAAAATAAAAGTAAATATTTCTCTAATGTACTGGATATTGTAACCAATTATAAAAAAAAATATACCTTAGGGCTTCCATGAGACCATGAGTCCAGTTCTTCCTTAAGAATATTTTAGCAGTTTTTTCTTTCCACTGTTTTGCAGACTCGAGAGCAGCTGAAAGTGTTTCTTTTTCTGGTAAATTAATGGGAATAGCTGAACCTTTCTTCACCAAATTTTCTAAGGTACTATAATAAGGATAATTTTCTTTGGATTGCATATCATCAACCTGAAAAAACGAACACTATACATTATGATCTTTTTTTCAATAAAATTAAAACAAAAAGAGAAACAAACCTTTTGAAGCCAATCTTTAGCTTGGTGGATTGCATTTATTAATAACTGTTTATTTGGTAAATAGGCTTCAATGTTCTCTGCCTCTTGTAACAATGCCTCTGTATCATCAAGACTTTGGTATTCAGATTCTGTAGATAAAGCATCTTTTGCTTTATCTTCCCACTTTGAAACCTACAATTTCAATTGATATTATAAATATATATTATTAATGATTTAAAAAATAAAAACAATAATTAAATAACACAGAAATTAAATCTAAAGCATGTATTGAAATAACTAAAAAATAATACATTTACAAGAAAATCATATACATTTACATTAAATCGCTTACAATTTAACGTATATTACAAAATAAAACTCACCTCAATTTTTAAAGACTGCAAATAAGCTAATTCAGCTTCAACTCGATAATGGGGTTGAATTTTAACACCATTATCTAAAAGTCGCGTAATTTCCTCAATACTAAGAGAGTCGTAATCTTCTTTGTGCATTTTTACTTCTTGTAGAAACTTTTCCTATCGAATAAAAAACAATTAAAGTCAATCAATGTAAAATAAATAAACTAAACATACAAATATTTAAGTTTTGACATTTTTAAATGATAAATTTGACATTAAAAAAATTAATCTAAACTATTTTATGGTAAAGATGTTGTCTTTTCATTTTTATTCAGTTTTGAAAAAATATAACATTGTGTTGAAATGGATGAAAAAACTATCTTCATCATGTCAAAAATATTTTTCAATATAATTATATCCTTTATGAATTAACAGCTATCAGTTTAGAAAAGCATTTAATTTTTTGTATCGAATAACGATACAAAAAATGACAGACACAAAGATATTAAAAAAAATAACGATATTTACGGAATAAAAGAAAGGGGATAGTTTTTCATTACAACAAAACAAAAACACATGTGACAAAGAATGTTCAATACAAGCTATGTGCTGAATCGTGGGGTTAAGTATTAAGTATTTTTTTTTATTTTCGAAAATGTAATCATATTTTTCTTCAACAGTAATCTAATTTTTTAATGACAAAATTCGAGTTACAGTTAGAATACTTCAACGTGTCAAGAGAGTTCATTATATATGTTAACAGAATGTTAACGATAATTTATTATCAGAAAAAAAATCCAACTGTTTTATTTGAGATTTAAATAAAACATAATACTTAAAATTATTGTATAAAATGTGTTGATTTATTTATTTTTACGTCAAAGATAGGATTTTTTATATTAATAAATAAATAAGATTATAAAAAAATGTATCGAATAATATACATTATATCATTGATTTATATAAAAATCCTATTTATTTTATATAAATAAACGTCAAAGTTTTTAAATCAGTCCAATATAATATACCTGTAGTAAACGGTTCGCAATATGTGGCATACATGGAAGTTGTATGCAAAGCGCTGAACCTTTTTCTGCACATACTTCTAAATCCTTTATACGTCCTGCGGCTCCAAGAGATCCAGGTTCTGTTTCTAATAAAGACTGAGCTGACGTTTGCAATTCGAGGGTTTGACGCAAAACTTCCTTAACGGCTGAACCTAGAGATAAATTATATTAAATAAATAAATTATCAAATTTAATTACAAGTAAAAAATATATTCATGTTATAAAAATAAAATATGCACATTATATATATATATATATATATATATATATATATATATATATATATATATATATATATATATATATAAATAGATAACTAGATATAAATTTTATATCGATTAAAAATTCTTATACAATTTCTTATTTAGAAACAAAAATATAAAATTAGTAATGGTAATGTAAATAATGATAAGTAAGAATGAATCTTCATTAATTACAGTAAGAAATTCATCTTTAGCCTACTTATTAGAAATTAAAAAAAAATAAGATGAGAAATATTAATGAATGAAATGAGATTATTATTTGTAAAAACAAAGTGATTAAAAACATTATTTAGGATGGCACTACTACAAGTGGCTAGATAATGATAATTATCAATTAATAAATATAAACTTCATTCATTTAAGTTTAACAAATAATTGTTAATTTTCAATCTATAATTAATTTCTCTACACTAAAGTCAATAATAACCATGACTATTAAAAGTAGTGTCAAATAACATATCCTAATAATAATTTTTTTAGAAAAAAAAATAACATGAAAATTGGTTTATATTAAATTTGTTTACAATTTACATTCATAAAAAAAACTTTCAATATTAGTTGTTTTATAATAATTAATTAATTATTGAATCTTACCTTCAGGTAAAATACAAGCTAATCCATCAATTTCGTCGCAAAATTGAGTTAATTCTTCTATTGTTAGACGATATTTAAGATCTGCACTGTGGCGTGTTCTAGTACGCATTTTATTTAAATCTAACTGATGAATTACAGAAATACATTTTTCTGCCTCTTCAATTGCAACCTCCAAAGCACGTAAAAGATCTGATTTATGCATCTGTAATATAAAACAGTTAATGAATTTGTTGTTTCAAACTTAACAGTAAATTATTATAATAGTTTTAATAAGTTACTTTTTAATTCAATTTATCTTTTATTTTCAGTATTTCAAAATTAAATTGATTTGTATAGTTAACTACTTAACAAAGTATTTTGGTGGACTATTTTTCTTCATTAATTGAGATATAATTGAATATAATATTAACAAGTAAAGAATAAGTACATTCTTAAAACGATAACTTACTTTTAAGTCATGAGCTCTTTTATGTAGACCGCGTAAGCCATCAATATCATAAATTTTTGGTGTATCAGGATCTAAAGCATTTGAAACCATATCAGCCCATTCGCGAAAATGTTCAGATCTGTTTTTTAATTTTTCTAACATTGCAGGAAGTTCATCCAATGTATAACGATATCTAAAAATATATTTATATTACATAAAAAATATTAAAATTGATAAAAACAATTATATATATATATATATATATATATATATATATATATATTTACCTTAGTTTATGTTGCTGTGCAGGACAATTACATAACGAATTAAAATGACGCAAACAAACGAGATTTGTAGTACAATTACATGTAAGAGCAGATAAAAAGCATGTAGTTTTGCAATAAATGCATTGTCGCTCATCATCTGGAAGAAGTTCAAAAGCTTCGCGCTCTGCTTCTGTGACACCCTAAAAGCATTAGAAATTATTAACAAAATTATATAATCATACATTTAATATATAAAAGAAATATTAAGTAAAAAAAAAAAACAAACCCATTCTAAAATATGTTTACGTAGCTTCCGCTCGTCATTCAACATATTTCTCATATCCTGATAAGTTGCTAGCGCTACTGTAGCCTCAAGATTATCTGCTTCCAATGCCATCTTGCATACAAGCTCGTCATGTGAAAATACGCAAAATCTACGTAAATTTGAATAATGTGTAATACATTCACGACCAATTTTTAACTAAAAACAAAATGAAACATTATTACTCAAAATTGATGATAAAAAATCATTATATGTGTTATTAATACCCAATCTGCAGGTGTAAAATTAACAGCTTCTGCAAAATTATATCCTTGATTAAAACCTGCATGATAAGCTCGTGGAAATGTTATGACAAATTCGCCTGCATTCTGATCAGTTCTAAAATTTCATAATTTAACAAATAATTATATTGAACAAACTAAATACGCAGAAAAATTGTAATGACTTCAATACCTAAACACTGGAACACCAGCTTGCATTAAAATATTAGGATTCATAATAGTAACTAATTGATGTAAAAGGTCAGGTTGCCAACGAAATAATTCAGGTGCAGCTGAACGCATAGTAGTTTCAAATAATTCAGCTTTAGAACCGGGCACGCCATACCTAAAAAATTAATTATATATATATGTATATATATATATATATATATATATATATGTGTGTGTGTGTGTGTGTGTGTGTGTCTATATTCATACAAGTAGATATATAAAATACACACATTGTAAGATATGAAAACATAAAAACACAAAACCTTTTAAAAAAATGATAAAATCAAATATTTTTTCAGACTAAAAAATAGTAAAGAAATAGATCAAATTAATAAAAAATATACACTCAATCACATTCAAATATGAATATAAATAAACACGTTAGGCTATTAAATTAAAGAATATGATAAATTCGAACTAACCATGTTTTTGGTTCACCCCAATGCATATAATTAATAGAATAGCTCCAATGATCTTCAATGTGCCAACAAAATGTTGCAAAACACATGCCGACGTACATCCATGGTATCTAAAAAAAAATACATACACACACACATATATATATATATATATATATATATATATATATATATATATAATAAAAAAATATACAATCTAGTATTATTTTTTTCGCAAGACTAAAATAATAGATTAATATAAGAACTATTTATAATACATTTAAAAATCTAATACAAAAAATCGTTAAGCATATAATTTAGATAAGTAGAAATGAAACAAAATACGTGTAAGTAAAGTACAACAATGATTTTTTTGAAAAATGTGCACAAATAAAATTATAAGAAATTTATTTATTCTTTATATGATGGTTTCTGAAACGTATTTTTCATGCAAAAAAAAAAATAGATACACATATACCTTCATTCCTGATATATCAGCATTAATATGACCAAGAACACTCCCTTCCAAAACAGGTAAATTATTTAAATTCCAACTAGAATCTGCATATTCTGAATCCCCAGGATATGTGTTTAAACTAGACTTTGTAGGAAATCCAGATCCATGTTCCATCGAATGAAGATCTGCTCCATATTCAACAGTAACATCCTCGTCAATAGATGAAACTATTCGCCAAAATTCCCTTTCTACTGTTTCAGTGGGAACCATCTAAAAACAAAATAATAAATTTAAATAAAACAATTTATTTTGTTATTTTATTCAAATGAATTACTAATAATAACTTACATGAACAGGCATGTTGAAATATTCAGACTTAAATTGATCTGCCATTTCTCCAAATTGCTGAAGAGTATATTCCCTCTGAGCTTGTTCAAAGCCAAATGCCTCTGTTGGTTTTGACACCTATATCCAAATACATAAATTGAAACATATATTGTAATTCGAATGAAAAATAAAGAACAAAAACACAAACCTCTTGCGCAATACATCGAGGACATCTCCAATCGCCTTTTGGAACGCTATCCAAAGGTGGCATAAGACAAAACGTGTGATAAGAATCATCACAACCATCGCATAACAACATTTGTTCTTCAATATCTCCTCTGCCACAATTGTGACAAATGTACTTGGCAAGCTAACGAAATATTAAAAAAAACATGTAATATTAAATGCATATCTAATTATGTCTAGAACAAATATACTTACAGGGTCTACAGCACACTCAACATCAGGAGCAGCAGGAACAACATTAACTGTCATACTAACTTGTCGTTTAGCTTGTAAAGATGATGCTCGAATACCTGTAGAACGCATAGGTCGTAAAGTAATTGCACTCGGGCATGCGGCCATTCTTGGATAATTCGATGCTAATGAAGCTGCACGTCGCTTGCTAGGCGAATCACGAAGTATTGCTAAATTAAAAAAAAACAATTAAACTAAACAATTTACTTCATATAAATAACTAAATTATGAAATATATACATTTCTTATCTTCCACTTCAGTAGTAGCTTTAGCATTTGTTTGTTTACGGCTTTCTTTCTTCTTCTCAACCCCTTCGTTATTTTCATTTTCAGGTTCATTTTCCTGTTCACTCTAAAACATCACCAGTTCAATTTCATGTGATTTAAAAATAATCAAAAATATTTTAAATTCATAATCAAAATTTACTAGTTTTTTCCATCTTCTGGTAGGTGGTTTAGTATCCATCTGTCCCGATAACGATTGCCCCTTTTGAGCGGAACCTCGTCCTTTGTAACTCGTAATATTTGCTTTTTCTGGAGTAACATCTTTGCAGTCAATCTTCTGCTATAATTTAAAGACAAGTATAACTACAAAATTAACAAAAATATAAACAAAATTAAAAAATATTAAACATCACTAACTTCATTTTCTTCCCTTTTATTGAAAACATCATAGGGATATAAAATTTTCTCATAATGACTTTTTAATATGGAACCAACGCCTTTTCCTTGGGGATGACCCATACGCACAGCTATTTTTGACCATCTTCTTTCAGTGGTACAAGCTTCAAAACCGCCTAATTTTATAACCAAAGTACAAATTTTTATATATGTAATTTTTTATATAATTCAATAACGATAAATAAAAATAATTACCCGCTTCTTGAACAATTTTATGTAATGAATACAAATCGAGCGGTTTCCTTTCAACTGTGGGTATTTTCACTGAAGAGCCTTGTAATTCCCAAAATTTAACAATTTGGTCTAAAAAGTTTAATTTGACACGTGTGATAGCCTAAAATATAAAAAAGTAAGTTAAAAATATATTCACACATACACACACATCTTCGAGTAAAAAACTAATGAAACCTCTAGTTCATTAAGACGTTGAATCCTGGGTGTAAATCGCAATCTATCAACATCAACAGCAAATGGGGGTTGCCAATGCTGGAAAAAAATTCACAATGAATTATTAATCTAATTAATATGAATAAAACGAAACGTATAATACGATTTTACATCATTTTATGTAGTTACGTTAATTTTTAAAGACACACACACACACACACACACATATATATATATATATATATATATATATATATATATATATATATAACACAACACAACACATTGATAACATTAAAAATTTTGTTAACAATAAATGTATATAGATTTATATTATAAATAAAAATAACAACGAATATATAAAAGAATAAAATGAAAAAAAAATGGAACAAATGCGGATAATGATACGTAAAAAAAGTATTTAACACAATTATTTTAAATATAAATATACACAGGTGCACAATATATTGAAAAATTACAAGTTTAAATGCAAATAACATAGAATATAAGAGATTTTATGCGTTAGAACAACAAGTACAAGTTTTGGAATAAATAAAAGCGATACCGAGTTCGTAAAAGAGGGTAAAACTAGACGCTAAGTAGTTAATAATTTTAAACATCATAATAAAATTTCCACACGCGTAAAATATAATTCAAGTATGGAACGCGAGGACAAATAAAATAAACTTCTGCGCGCACATTTATAGTTAAATCGATCGCGCGCCCTTTAATATATTGAAAAAAAATGTTAAGATTAATCGTCACCGATAAGAATAAGATTTTTAAGAATAAAATTATTAGCTCATATAAATTTGTACGAGTAATATTTACGCGTTCGCATAGTTTTGATACGTTTAGTTTCAAAAGCGTGGGAAATTTATAATCGTCGTTGAAATTCGTCATATGTCTTAAAAGAAAGCGACGTCGTAAACCGTCGAGGCAAAATTTCATAGGCGACCGTCGACAAGCGAATATACGACAATAGAAAATCTAAACGGTACACGCGAGTCGGTTAATTTAGCTACCGCATCGCGAAAATAAATATTTAATACGAGAACGGAACGATACGCTAAACGCGAGTTTTTTAAACGAAAAGAAGTTGCGAAAGGACGAAATCGATTTCGCAAGTCGGTTTTAAAAAAATCAATATATTAAGAATTTCGTTCGCGGAGACGATTTCGACGTTCGCCGCGTGCGGCCGGCGAGGGTCCGCAAACTCGAGGACCGCTTATTACATAAAAGTTCTAATATTGTCACAACGACGCGTCAAAGAGAGACGTCAACCGTCAATCGCAAGCCGTCGGCAAAACGGAATCGATCGCGACGATTCCGTCGAGATCCCGTAGTCGATTCCGTCGAGAATCCCGTAGTCGCCGTCGTCGAAACTATAATAAGAAGGAAGAGAGGACGCGAATTTAGCACGCGTCAAATCGACATCGGTAAAAATGGCGCACACGCGTTTCATACGATGTCGCACGGATGACGCGGTCGTCTTTCGCGTCGAACGCCGTGTCGAGATCGAGGTTCGATTCGGAGACGGGAAACGGAGACGGGAGACGGGAGGCGGGCGACGAGAAAGGGGACGCGCTTCCGACTAACCTGCGGCGGTTTGATCTTGCATATGCCCGACTTCTCGGCGACGGGGCGAATCTTGTTGATGTAGGCGAGGGGATCTCGGAATTCTTCGGCCGTCGGCGAGAAGACGGGAGCCTCGGGCGGCACCGTGAACGTGAAGAGCGAGCGAGCCGCGGTGCCGCCGGACATCGCCGACGCGGCGGTCGCCAGCTGAGGCGCTCCGCCCTCCGCGGACGCTTCGTCGCACCGACCCATAGACGAGACGCGACGCGACGACGTAACGCGCCGACGAGACGCGACGCGGCGTTCGCCCCCGACGGGCGAAAGGGGCTCCGAACGAGACGCACCGTCCGCGAAAAACGACGCCGTCCCAAAGGCCCGGGCGGGCGCGCGGCCGCTACACGACGACGACGGCCGCCCGAGCTCGGACACACACTGCGCACGACGCTCTTGCCACACGTCCGGATCGTTTCCCGCGGTGTTGCCAACGCTCTTTCCTCGAAACCGACCGTCGCGAACGCGAACCCCGCCGACGATTTCGCGACAAACGTTTCGACGTATAGTCTCTTTTCGGCGGTCAAATTCGCCGTCGAAATGCGAAACGAAAGCCGAACGATATTTAATTTAGAAAAAAATCATTTATATATTCGTATATTCTCACCGTAAACATTATACGATCTTCTCTTTTTCGTAACGCGTTCGTAAATTTGTTACCGTTTAAATTTTTCGCCCAAAACTGAAGAGGCGTACGCGATTTTTATTTCCGCTTCTTATATATAAAAAAAATGATATTTATTAAAAAATATAAAGTTCCGTTTGCGTTCTTAATATTTATTTTTTAAAAGTACGCCTTTTATTGAATCGTTATCGAACGTGCGAATTATATAATAAATAAAATATTAAGTACGTTGTTAATCGCATTTTAAATTAATAATGAAATGTTCGATAATTTGTCCACAAATTTCAATAACTAAAATTAAATTTCAAAATATAAACTTTACGAAAATAGTCAATATAAATAAATAAATCAGAAAATTTTTAATACATAAATTGTAAATATAAAATATATATATATATATATATATATATATATATATATATATATTTGTGTGTGTATGTATTTATATTTGAACTTAAAACATTATAATTTCATTTTATCTCATTGTTTTTTACGATAACATAAAACATAATATTTTCTTATCTATTTGTAAAATAATAAAATTCTCCATCAATTAGATTTTAACTTATATTTGATGATAAATTATCGATAACGTTTGCTACGTAAATTTATATAAAACGATTTAAAAAAAATATTATCTTTCCATTTACTAATAATAAATTAAAATACGTCAAAAAATCATAAACGATATGTGATTCGTTGTTTCATACGGATTGTAACTCTGTTATAATAAATCTAATTTTAAAGTAAAATCGTTTTTAACAATTTCTTTTTGATAAATATAAAATTTTTGTCTAAAAAAGAACTTATTATTTTCCAAATAGTACCAATGATTAATGCGATATATTTATTTTTTTTAATCGTTCGCAAAATTTATAATTTTATCGAAAAGACAACGTTATGAGTTTTACGAGTCGATAAAAAAAATTCATCATTCGAAATGAATAGATAAGAGCGGGGTGGCGATACGGATCCGAATAGAGAGTTTAACCTTACTACTACAAGCGCACACGGACATCTCCGCGTCGGCCATAATCGATGAAGTGTCGGGCGCCATTTGAGTAGCGTCGCCGTGCAGGTTGGTCGCGGCCGTTCGGTCTCGCCCCGCACCTCCCCGCGCCCCCCCCGTCCGCCATGCTGACGAGGCTGCTATTAGCGGTCATAGCGATCATCGCGGCTGCGCCTTCGCCCGCGCCGGCTCACCTCGCAGGTAAATAGCGCATCATGTACGCGTGCATTTTAGACGATCGCGATCTGAGCGTGTTCACGCACCACACTTCCACCGATCGTCGCTCCCCCGCCTCCCCTTTTTCTCTTTCCCTTTCGCCCGTCGGTCGCGTCTCGCGCGCACTTTACGCCGCCCGCTTCCTCATCGATCCGTGCGTGCCAAACGTCACAATAAACAACGGCACCCCGTACACGTTCACGTATACTTTCAACCCCGTCATTCTCCGCCTCCTCCCCCCCGATCGGCTACGACTTTTTTTTCAAATCGTTGCCTATTTCATGGTACGGGATAAAAACGCGATCATGGCTCACGTTTCGTGCGCGTTCGACCGGTCGTTCATTGTTTCTTGTGTCGAATTCGCGACTATGGCCGCCGTTCGTATTTTCTAAGATGGAAACTTTTCCATCGCCATTATTACGAATATTGTTCCGCTAGTGTTTGGACTAATTTTTAAACGCTTTAAAAATCTTATCGCTTTTTATTCAAATCAATCAAGAGTTATAATAATATTTATATTCGAAATTTAAATATTGCGTTTAGGAATTTGGATAGAAAATACAATTTTCCCATTTTGACTATACATTTATTGAAAGGCTGCATTCTCTTTTATGAACGTTTAGGAGTAATAAAAAACCGGATTGATGTTTTCCGATCTTAATGTCAAATATTGCATTTCTATTAAAACTAACATATCTATTTTTAAGTTTTTCGTCATGAAAATACTACAACATATGTGATTTGAATATTTTTATTGCGCAAATCCATAACTCAAAATGTCAATATAAGATTTATTTATAACTGTTTATTTTTGAAACATAGTAATAAAAATATTTTTTTTGTTTCTTTCTTCATGTCATATTGTATGGTCAATAAATTATGTTGTATGGCTATTTGTATTTTCTAAAGACGATTATATACTTTTTAGATGAAATCTATAATTATAAAAAAATATATTTTAATCTCCTTCGTAAATATCTTGTAAGATTACATTTATTATTTTGGAAACTGTCTAATAATTGATTTTAATTAAAAAAATACCTATATAAATATATTGTAGAATATTATTAATTTTTAAACTTTTAAACATGTATAAAATCAGCAAACGGTTTAAAAGTTCGATCGTATAGTTTTTTATTCAAATTCTGTAAATGTTACTCTTTCTTTTCATTTTAGATAACAAAAAGTACATAAAATTTTAATAAAGAAAAATGATATTTATTGCAAAATCTTATTTATAGATGGTATTTTTTTTACATAATTTTAGTGTAGTATAAAGTAGTAATATTATATGTTTTCCCTACGTATCTCTCTTAATAGAATAATTAATGTGTTTAATTATCCTATTAATTAAAAACTAATATAAAATAAATTTGATATAAAGGAATTAAAAATAATTTTAGTTACTTTATTTATTTTTCCGAATTAATATTTTAAATTTGAATAAAATATTGAAATAAAATTGTTTGATTTTTGCCCTAGGCGTAATAATAGTTTATATATATTATTAAAAATTCAAGGAAGTTTTTTTTTCAGTCATAATTTAAAATAGGTATTTTAATTTAATCTTTAATAAATCATCCCTAAATAAGGCTTATATCAGTCATAATTTTATATTTATAAACTGTTCTATTTGCTTGTATTATTTTACAATTTACCCTAATTGTACTTTTTAAAGTATAAAATTATGTGAATTGTATACGTAAATATTTTAATATAAATAATGTGAAGGCATCCAAATTTTTTGTTCACAAGTATTATCCTGTTTTATTATTTCTGAACGATTTTTGGTTTTTTATTTGTTTTTATTCATATTAATCTTAGCAGATATTTTCTATTTTCAAGAAGCCTTTATTATATTTCTATAATATATAAAATAAATTTTGAATATTTTATTTATAAAAAAACATGAATGTATGTGTATGGATAATATAGTTTATTTGAAATTTTACTGTCATCGACAAATTTTCTAATCGAAATATCGATTATGTTGAAGTTAAGGCCTTCACATATTAATGAAGAATACATATAATAAATTTAACAATCTGACCTCGTATAGAAAAGAAGATTTAATGGCGATTGATTTTTTAATATGTAAATTTAGGATATATGTGTTATTTTGTGAAATTCTATTAGTAATATTTTACCGATATTCATTTAAGTTGCATATACAAAATTCGTATTAATGTCATTCGAGAAAAAGGATGTGTAGCTTTTTAATAAAAATATTTGAAAACTGGCTAGTATTAACATGTTCCTGCTAAAATATCTGAAATTATTAATTTTTATTAATTATCATAATATTTAATATAAAAATAAAATAATTATTTTTAATTATAATTTTATAAATAAAAAAAACAATCTTATTATTTATTAGGCTAAAATCTTGATAACTTATTTTCTTATATATTTATAATTTATATATATATATATATGTATATATATATATATATATATATATATATATATATATATATAATTTATTTCTACACGTATAAATTTTATTACATAGTATCGAAAAACGCGATTCTATTTTAGTTTTTATGTTCGTTTTTCGGTCAAATCAATTTTATAAAGTTTTGCTTACAAAATGGATTACGTTTTTAACTCTGTTAACGTAAGTTTGTTGATTGTAATTTGACAAACTATGATGTTGATGTTTTTTTTACTGATTATAAAAATATTTTTCTAGTTTTCTTTTGTAATATTCAAATATACGTTAAATTGATAAAAATTTGTTTGAGGGCGAAATTTATCATCGACCCAAAATGACGCATATATTTTTCGTTACTATTTTCTTTATATAACGTCATGAAAAGGACTTAGCTATCAATCAATCCTCGTTCATAACGATTTTTTATATATATTATAATTACAGCGTGTTTGTCATTTATTTATTTTTTTAATAATGACAAGATTAATTAACGTTTTTTTTAACATCAATATTTATTTTAGTGTGCATAAATTTTATTTACTTTGGTTTGGGCAATCTACTTAAAACTCGCCGACCTGTTTGTCGATTTCGGTTTTTCGAAATGTATGCAAGTTACGATGTTATGTTTACTTCTGGTAAAAGCTGACGATAAAAGGAAAAGTTACATCGTTTACTTTGATTTTGTTATGTTATCTGGAAACCATAACGTTGTTTTACTACGAATACGATCTCGTTAATACATTTTAAATTCAGGGCAAATATATAGATGATTTAGAGATTGTTTTTAAAACGAAATTTTAAAGGAAGAGAAATTGGGAAGTTTGAAGTAGTTATACTTTTTTTTTAAACTAGCCAAGTTTTCATATCTAAAATAATAATAATATAATATAGATGTTTTGATGTAAAATCATTTTTCTTTACCATGTACTTATTTTATTGGTGTAAAATATTGCAGCAGTGATATAAATGAAATACATTCTTATAAATCGTAGGCCAAATTTATTCGAATTTACATTTTATTGAATTGAAAATTCAATTCGATCTTGATGTTTCCCTTTGACGTTTTATAGCGTATTCTTTGAAATGTTCAAGAAATATTTTATTATTATATATTCGGAAATGTATACGGAAATAAGTATTTAACATCATTAATACTTCTTTTGTTATTTTATAATAATTTTATATATAAAAATCGCAAAATGTTGATCCATTTTGAGTACTCTTTTTTTCCTTATCTTTATTTATTTTTTCTTTTATATTTTCATTGTTTTGATTGTATTTTTGCATTTTAGAATTTAATGTTTGTGCCTTATATAAAAAGTTAAAAAAACGATTACAATTATTATTTTTTTACTTTGCCTTCTGTTTCGAGTAACAATAATAAAGTAAAATATTTCCTTGATGTCTTATACATTTTAGTGTTTATTCTGTTTCATATTATACGCTATGAACTATTTACACTCCAAATGATATATTTGTTTATTCTTATTTTGACTCAGTAAAATTGTCGCCAGGGTTAGTAATACGAATACTATTAAATCGGTGAATCACAGTTCCAATTTTAACTCGTTTCAATGACGGGATATTAGGGAAGAAGATTAAAATATATAAAAATATTTAAATATTGAATGAATAAAAAAATATATTTGTTATGAAATCGATAGTTTTTAATATATTATAAAATTCATCTTACATGTAAATTATTTATGTAAATTACTTTTAAATTTTGTAATTATTTTATTTACCTTATATTATTGTTTTAATTAAACAATTTGTATTAAATCTACATAATTAGTATATAATATACTTTCATAAAATTAATCATTATGGTTGTTATTAAATATCATCTATATAAGAGCGAGTTAATATATAAATATTTAAAAAAAAAACATAGCAGTATACTTCTTTCGATATCTCAGTTTATTTACGTCGTAAATTTATTTATTTTTTATTACATTTTATACATTTTTCTCCGAGTAGTTAAGTAATTTGTTTTGATTACTTAACTAACTTTTTCCAGGTATATATAAAAATTTGGAATGCATTCTCAGCGAACTAATTTTTCGAAGATACGACTCCATCACGGTTTTCACATTTAAATGCGCCGTTAACGATTTTTTAGTGTTATAATATTATGTATTAAAGTTGACTAACGTTATCCTTCGCAGTTATGGATGTTTACTGAGTACAAGAAACCCAAAACTCTGGAAATTTAGTAAACGGTGCGGCATTTAAAATATCGACATTATGTAAATTAACGACGTTGCTTTCGTATTCAAATCCCGATCGTCAATCATTCTTACTAGATTTTACTTTAATTGTTCGTCGATCAGCTTTTTTCATATAGAAATAACTTGGAAATTATATTTGAATTCATATTAAACGAATTTTACATATGTCTATATATGCACCTCTTGTTTTTTTCTTTTTATTTTGCGTTAAAGCCTTCATAAATCGTACGCCTACAGAAGTATTTTTTCCGTAAATAAAAGTTTTCATATTGAATTCTTACAGAAAAAAACATTTATAATTCATAAACCTTTCCAAACTTATTTCCGCGTACAATTCTATATATGTGTTTATATTGTAAAGATTTTTAAAAATGCAGTATCTACTTCAAAATGTGCTATTCTTTATATAGGGGGCTTCTTAAAGCATGAGTTGTGATAGTTTGAAATTTATTATTTTTTTTTTTTGAAATGATGATGAAAATAAAAATTTGTTTCATCTGTTTTATAATCTGATTTTATTTGTAAGATAATTTAATAAATATTAAAATATTGTCATTTTAAAAATATAAAGATTTGATTAAATTTGATTTATTTATTTATTTTGGTAGGTAATAGTTTAAGGTACCTCTTTTTTTCCTATTAATTAAAATGGTGGATGCAGTGAAAATTGTTCCAGTAAATAGTAAAAATTTACATTTTAAATTAAATAGTTGTATTAAAATTTGCACATGTGCATGTAAATATTAAAATATGTTCACACGTTTATGTTATTTCCATTAATATATTATAATCATCTGATGTCATTTGTTAGCATACAAAACTATGATGTCATTTTTATGCATTTTTACGTGTCATTATTAAGCACTATAAATCAAATTTCGATTTTATTTAATTTTAAATTATGAGAAAAAAATATGTTAGTGTAAATGATAATTTTCTTGACTTAATGCTAAACTGTTAGTGTTCTTCGAACTTTCAACAAGCCAGAGAAAACTTCCTAATATATATTCATTCAAATTTAAATTTTATCGTAATACAAATTTCAGTTTCAACAAAATTCTATTGAATTGTTTTATGGATTTAATCTTTGTCGCGACGTGAAACAGTTATTAAGAATCCATTCTATGTTAACTTTGCATACAACACCTGGTCAACCTAGTCATTCAATGATTCATGGTTAGATGCTACGTCAGGTACCGTCCTTCCCTTTCATTTTCCCTTCCTTTCGACATAATAGAGGCACATCGAAAACGACCCCACGGGAATAAACGGGTTAATATCAAGGGTCATCTTGTAATTGACAACGTGCTTTCGCACCTTAATTGTCCATTGAATTAACCGAACGTGCACGCCTGGTACCTCATTCAGATTTTTTACTTGGATTTTCTTCTTTTGTTCCCATTTACTAGTCTCATCTTTCAGCATATCTACCACGATGAAAATCGTTTGGTTTTATTATTATCTCTATTTCATTTACCCATTTTTAATTTATCTAAAAATGTTCATTCACACGAATTCTAGTGAATTAACCAGTTCTTATACTTTTCGAATTTAATTATTTATTGTTTGTTTACAATTATTGTTATTGTTTACTTTTAAGAAATTACATAACGATAAACAATATGTTTGTTTGTAATTTTTTAATCTCATAAATTAATAATAAAAATATTATTCATTTTCAGCTTATTATTTTTTAAAAATTGCATAAAATACGCAATGCGTTACAATAGTATGATAAAATGTCGTGTACGTTTATTCTCTAGTGACTTCATATTTTCATACTTTCATAAAATGTAGTCAGAATGGACAAACTACCCAATGTCGATGCATACGAATGACACGAACATGGCAACTGGGTGTTTTTCAGCACACATACACACACACACACACACACACGTATATATATATATATATATATATATATATATATATATATATATATATATGTACAGTGTTAGAAGTGTAGTAGATAATAGTGAGTCACGCTCGTTGCTAATTTAGCCGCACCCACCGTGTTTCATTATGTACAACGTGCAAAATACTATAATTCCTCGTATGTGCGACTCGTTCTCCTTGATCGTCTAACTTTATATATATATATATATATATATATATATATATATATATATATATATATATATATGCGTATGTAAAGATTACAAACAACGTTTTTTCTATAAACAAACGTTTGACATTTCTGTTTTGTTTTATATGCATGTTTCTAGCTGAGAACGGAAAAGCGCATAGTGTCAGTAACATTTTGTCGATTCGGTTTTTCTACAAAATTTTTGTTTAATAGCAAAAGTGGATAAATAGTCGTAATAATATGTATTATCAGTATATTGCTGTATAAAACTAATGATAAAAATATTATAATATTTGATTATAATTATTCCTATTTAACAAAATTTAATTAGAACATAATTCTTTTTTTGTTTAGTTATCTCAATTAATTTTAATACACATTTCTCATATATTTCGTATATTATATATATATATATATATATATATATATATATATATTTATTTATATATATATATATATATATATATATATATATTTATATATATATAAATTTATATATAGCTCTAGAAATTTAAAATATAATAAAATCTATTTACTAATTTATTCCAAAATTGATATAGCAATCTATTGTTTTTCATTTTGTTATAAATAATTAAAAACCAGTTTTTCAGATTGTATACACTATTTTTCCTGAAATGCATTATATTTTCAATGCTTTAATAAAATTTTATGTGAAATTATAATTTAAAATAACAAAAGATTTTTTAATAAATCAAATTCTAATTTCATATTTTTATTAATAATTTTTATTAATAAATTTATTAAAATTTATAAAATAATTTACAGTCTATAATTAAATAATACTATTATTGTATACAAATAACTTAATCTCAGTAATATTTTAAGCAGTTCAGATTTCATTTAAAAAATACTATTTTTTATTTAATATTAATGAAATAGAATTAATATAAAATATAGCACTCGAGTTTTATAAATATTATATTTTTAAAGTTAGTTGAATTAAATAATATATAATGAAATAAAACGATTTCTAGGTCTAATTTGTTTATATACAAACTTGTAACACTTTTATTGTGGCGTACAAAGTGCGTAAAGATTGTTATATAAAAGTCTACTATAAACGAATAATAGTTTTCTTCGTTCTCGAGTTCAAATTTACCTTCGACTTTATTAAAAATTTACAGAATTCTATTCGAATAATTGTGACATAAAACCTTAACGAGTGACTTGATAAGAAGAATCGTTGACCTTTTCGCAACGATTGCGTGATAATGGATCATTAATAAATATTTTAATTAAAATAATTTCTACACTATTATTTGTTTTATTATTAATATAAGTTCATGACTTATATTTAAAATATTTTCATATAAAAATAAGATCATATTAAAAATTGAATTTAAAACGTATTTTTTTACATACAAATAAATCAGATATATCAATGAGAAAAAAATGTCATGAAAATTACTAAAGTAAATTGTTTACGAAAAAATATGGAAAAAAACTCAGTTACCGCATAATATTATATCATTTTCACGACATCTACAATTATATCTTTTTATTTTTTCTTTATTATTTTTTTTTGCCATGTTGGCTGATATATACATATATATATATATATATATATATATATATATATATATATATATATATATATATATATATATATACATATATATATATATACATATATATATATATATATATATATATGTGTGTGTGTGTGTGTGTTTGTATATATATTGTATTCTCACATATTGTTGACTATTACAAACGTTTGCCGAAAACAGTTGCTTGTTGACGTTTCGTCTAGTCACATTTATCTCGCATCTAACAGGTAACAGGCGAATCCACCGCTTTAAGAAACTGGGACAGGTGATGTCGATAGACGTACTTCCCAAACACCTACACATTCGTTACATATTCAAACTGTGCGAAAAACGAAGAAAATCCCCTGTCTTTCCGTTAGCGTTCGCATAGGTATATAAAAAAATGTATTTTCGAATTTCCTCCTTTTTTATGTGTGTTGTTACTACAGTGGATTTCCACATTTCAACTTTTTTAGTTTTACAATTCCATAGAATATTTTTGGTTAACAATGTTTTGTTTTTTTTCTTAATTATCACACACAGAAGATTAGGGATTTATTTATTTTGTTATTTAATTCAATTATTGTAATGTTACTTATTTTTTAATTCGTAGAATTCGGAAATTCTACTACTTTTTTTTACATTAATGAATTAACCAATTTCATTTCCCGTGATAATGTGAATTTTGTGGAACAACTGCAAAATGTTTGATTTAAATTTCTTTAACTGCTTTCATAAATATAACGTTATATAAATATTTTATTTTTCATATATAAGCGAAATCCCACTGTAGCTATATTGATCGTCTTGAAATAATGTGGTTTTTCAAACGGGAATATCTATGATTATTTACTGTTGTCGAATAGTACATAACGTTGTTGTCATTGTCTATCCTTTAACTTCGACTTGCGATACCGGTGAAAAACAAATAAAAAATAAATCAAACAGACAATAATCCCAAGAAAATTACATTACAGAAAAACAAATATATTCTATAGAAATGAAAAAAAAAAGTAGTAGGACTGGTTTTTGGCGCAATCACCGCACTGCGTCAACCAAAAACTTTAAAGTAATATTTATCGATGGCACTATTTTTTTCATTTTTAAATATTATTCTTATTTCTATTTAATATATTTAAAATTGATATGTGAATGAAAAAATGATCTTTATTACACTTTATTTTTATCATACAGATTTTTCTAACTGGTAATCTATTTATAACTATTTTTTTAATATTGAATGTTGCCGAAAATCACTAGTTAGTTATTAACCGGTTATCTTATTGTCATTGTCTGCCAAATGGCGCCACTTTAATAATCCAGATACGTAGAACATACACGTAAACGGTAATCCGTTGTAATAATGTCAAAATATTTTTCGCAAAAATCATGTTTAATATGGTTTATTTCCCAAAATAGTATTTTTCTTGCGTATGCGTGCGTGATTTCAGAGATCGTTAGTTGTTGGTGGAAAATTGAATATTGCAAATCGATATATTCTTGAATATTTTTCAGTCGTGAAAGAAAATGTTAAATTTATTTTTTCCGTATGAAACATGCATATTATTTCTACACATTTTACGTATTCGTGAATATGTGCATATTGTTTTATATTACAATACAAAATAATAATAGTTGTTATCTATGAAAATATTCTTAATAGTATTTTTACCTTGATTAAAAGTCAATAACTCTTTTTAATACTAATAATTATTGTATTAATACTAATAATTATTATTTTATTAAAAATGTTAAATAAAATAGTTATATTGAATCTAAAACGTTTTTCTATGTATTCAGTTGAATATTAAAACAAATAAATATCAATTTATTCTGCATCTATTGACTTTATTAAATATAAAATATTAATCAGATATATAGTAGTAAAATAATAATTTATATTTCGTATTTTCTATATTATTTAAACTTGGAAAATTGATTTATATATAATATATTACATAGACAGTTATGATCTATTTAGAATAAAATATATGTATATATAGAACATTTTTTTCATTATTGTAAATATACATTTTTTACATTTACGCTGAATTAAGTTAGCTCCAGCGTGTGAGATGAAAATTTCACTTCGCTTGCCTTTTGAAAAAATGTTTTTCCATTCGTATCTAATTTGAAGTGTATGCCATGTTACGTGTAAATTTCGCTAAAATGAAATGGAAAGAGGACGTTAACAATATTAAGTAAATTTCAAACGTTAACTTTACATGATATACTTCATATATTATCCCTATCCTTAATTTTCTTAATTTGATCTTTTCTTATTTTTGTTTTTAATATCTGTGTATTCGTACGATATGAAATGAATATTTTTAGAAAAAAATATATTGATTTACAATTTACAATACCTGAGTACTTTTCAGTTCTCGTCTTTTTTATTGTATGTCGCCTTAATAGAACGTTGCAGATACTCGCAGTATTCGTTTTTATTCATGTCTTCCCGAACAACCATTACCGATTTCGCTTTCAATATGTATACATACATATATGTATAATACAATTTTGTTTAGATAGCGATAAATAATGTTCGAACATCGACCGAATTTTATAGCGTATAAAATGTATCTTCAAAAGATTTTTCTTTCGAATTCTCCTTTTTTATCGCCAACTTGCCAGCATTCGGAACTCTAATATAGTCCTTGTAAACACTCACATTTTATATACACGCCTGTTTACTTATATACATTTTCAACTCAGTTCACAATTTAAAATTTGTACAAAAGTATATGTCTTACCTTGTTAGCGGACAATTATACAGTTGTTTATCATTCGCGAGATGAGTATGTTCGTATTTAAAGAAATACCAAGTCGTTTAAGCGATGGGGAAACAGGCAATTTCCCATTTTTATAGCACGTTGAAACGACGTTATCGTAAAGATTTTCTAATACACATTATTTTACTTTACGACAATACGTTCTATGTTTTCGTCCCTTCCAGACACGTCTTCGTTTTCGGGTAAATATTTATTATATTGCCTATATCTTTTTTCCCTTGTTTTTCTTGTGATTATATATCCTCGTCCTGTGCCTTTTATTTATATACACAACGACATAACTCTTAAAACATGTGCTGAGATTAGGGTAAAATGTGTTACATATTCTTTGAATTTGTTTTTCCTAATTCGATAGACTATATTACAATATATTATACGTATTTGACCATTTACCGTAGATTTGATTATCGTCTCTTATTATTTACAAAGTTAAATATTTCTATATATTATATAAAATATTTAAGTTTTTTCTTGAATTGAGATTTTTATGTTCAATTCACCAATATTTTTGTAAATGCACAATTTCATATTTTATTTTATTCAAAGAATTTGCAATTAAGCAATAGATTTGAATATACTGAAGAGAATTAATTAATGTCGGAATAAAACTTTTTACAATTGCAGATTTATCATTTTAGAATATTATTATAAATTGTTATAGATTATTTCATATATTTTTTATTCAAAGTAATATAATATTTTTTAACTGTACGTTATATAATAATTAAGCGAATGTAGTTGTATTCAAGCATATTAACTGAATATAATTATAATCTATTGGTATATATTAAAACGTTTATCGATTATTGCAATAATTTAGTTCTTTAAGCATTAATTATTATATAATTAAATATAATTTATTCCATATCCTTAATATATGACTTTGAAAATTATTTTTGTATATGATATAAAAATTGTATATATTGTTACTTACTATATTTGATGCTAGTTTGTATTCATCACTATATATGGAAGAAGCTTGCTTCTCCAATTATGGATCAAGAGTTTTCGTCTTACGCTATATTTTTATTTATTTGTAATATAATGAATATAATATAATACTAAAAAAGGTCAGAACAAATCAAGGAGAAAATTTTATAAACCGAATTAAGATTACGTTACTCAATCTTATTTACACGACAAAATTCATTTTTAGTTTTCTAACGTAACCGTTGAAAACACAATCTTCTATCTGTTTTTCCCCAGAGCTTTTCTTCTTTTTTTTTTCATTTTTTTATCACCCAACAGTTTCGTATAAGCGTGATGACCCAATTCTGGGGTTATCCTTTGCCAACGTTTGGCGAACTTTCGCTCGACACAAATTAGTCACGATTACGCAAACCGCCCGTGACTATGGAGGGGTTGTCGACATCTGCGTCGAATTTGACGATCCCGGTTCTTCGTATATATGGATTTCATATATACGTATACATATATATATTTATAAGATAATTTTCCGTAGTGAGTGGATTCTTATACACTAATACCGAAAAAATCAATCAACTCCATCTTCGTTGTTAGTATTTATTTGTTTACATATACATATACATATATATATATATATATATATATATATATATATATATATATATATATATATATATATATAGGAGATCTTATTTACAAAAATTAATACGTCTTTTATCAATTTAAAACTGTATAAAAATTAAAAATAGAAGTTTTTCAAGATTTGCTAATTGCAAGTAATATTAAAAATTGTAACTTGAATTATAAAAATTTATTAATATTGTAGAAATATTAAATCTATCAAAAGTATTCTTTTGAAATATTATATTTTATATTTTTTACATTATGATTTTGAAAATGGCGTAAGCTCATTTTCCAAAAAAAACGTGTTTAGCTACCTCGATAGTTATATTTTTACATAATATTAATTTTAATCTAAAAAGTTTTTAATAATGAATAAAAATCGATGTTTTTTTTATTTTATATCATAAAAGTATATGTATACATTTTTTTTTATTTCAATAAATAAATTTACTTGATTTCATTGATTTTCATTACCAATCGTAGACATAAAACAATCATTCTATTTTTTAAAAAATGTGAATTATGCTAATTGAGATAATAATATTGACACCTTTAGAAATCTCATGTTGCCAGTATTTTTATAGAAATGATTCATATCTGTTAGTTTTTCCACATTAATATTAATATGTTATACATGTATTGTATTATAGTTGCCTTTTTTATAAATTAAAATCGACACGAGTAGTGTTTAAAACTTTTGGATTCACAACTGCACATGAAATAGATGTCTTACTTATAATTTTGAAAGAAAAAGAACTTGTTACTTTCCTAAAAACAAAAAGAAAAAAAAATACATATACACATATATGTATTTTTCGTTCCTAGTTAGAACAATGTTGTCCTATTGCCCAATTAAAAAGTTTGAGAAGCTTTCGCAGGCACTAGTCAAGATAACTTTGCGTCTCAATTATATAGTTTCGCGCCGAAAGCTCTTTGTACGTAAGTTTTAATACACGCACGTGAATTAGATCGAAGTTCGCATTAAAATTTTTAGATATTTAGTATATATTTATTCTTTTTAGATATTAATAATTATCTTTGTCGTGTATAATTTTTATTTATTTTTTATATTTTCTAAAACATTAAAGAAGATTTTCTGTTATAGTTTCGACTTTTAATTTTTATTTAATATCTGTTTTTTTCACTTTTCAACTCTTTCGATAGAGAAGTAAAATTATCGTTAATTTAATAACATTTATTTAATTCTCTTAAATTATTATGAACATAACATCGTCGAATAAAAAAATGAGATTTAACCAAATATATATATATTATGAATGTAAGTGCAGATTCTCGACATAATCCTTTTTTAAGTCGAAAAGGTATGCAGAAAAAATGCTTTATGTAAATAAATTTACAATTAGACGTTTTAAGTAATTAAAAACTAATAAATGTTTTATATATTCTTCCATACTAATAAAGTATTGATGTTGCTTAAAAAATGTTAAATTGAGTATTAATTCACATATTTATAAAATTAAATAAAAGCTACGATAAATTTTTATTTTTACTTTTTTAATTTTCTAAAAATCCAATTTTGGTTTTGAAATTATTTTCTTAGTCGTTTGTTACCATAGAATTTGACTTGAAGTTGATTACACAATGTTTCTCACTGGCTTATTATATGATATTTTCATATTGTCGTTCTTGAAGAAGCCCGTTTGTCTTCATAATATCGATATTTTTAAAACAAACTATATTATTTTATTACTTATGAAATGATATTATTTTTTTTAACTTTTTCTTAAAAAAATATTAGATTTAATGGTGTTATAATCTGTTCAATTAGACAAATAAATAATTTTTTGCATTACTATAAAAAATATATCATCAGCTAATAGTTATCTGTATTGTAGGTCAAAAATATTACCTGCTTGTCCGTATATAAAATAAGCCCGTTACTATTCGATTGTTTTTTTTAATTTTTGCATTGATTGTTTATTAATATTTTATATTAAACGGTAATTCTATGAATTTCATTTCAGCACATGCTACGATTATACTTTGAATCGAAATCGTAATAATTCTTATCGTTTAACTCTTACAATTTTATTACAGTCGTGATTTTTCATTTCGTCTTGTTTTCTTTGTGTTATTTCAGATTTTTTGCTTTTCGGCAAATTTTTACTTTCTTTGCAGGACGCGAAGGACTGTTATTGAAATTGTAGAACCAAAATTAAAATTCGTCCACCATCGCTCCGGTAATATCATTGTCGTTGCTCATTTTAGGCTCGGGCTCTACGAAAATTTTTAACATGATTGTCATTTGTCGACCCGTCGAGTTACGATAGGCATTTTTCCTTGGTTCTCACCCCCATACGTATTCCAATGTACTCGCGTTATATTTACAATACGTATTTTATTTCCTTTTTCACAGTGGCGCGTCAAAGACACGTTTTCCGCATCTCGTCATTTGTACCCTTCCTGCCTCCCTTCTACAACAATCCCTCTGTGCTCCATTCCACTTTTTATTTATTTTTTTTACACGTCGACGTGTATCTTTTGTATTGAAATTTTCCCGAATTTCGAGAAGAATCTTTCGCGCGTTTTATTTCCACAAAAGCGTTCCGTTGTTACGTTTGACACCCCCCCCCCCAAGAACCGATTCACACTTTACCGGCCAATTATTGTCGTCGTCACTTTTCACACGTATATTTGTACGATGTTTATCGGTATTCGTAGTTATATATATATATATATATATATATATATATATATATATATATATATATATATATATATATATATACTCATTTTATTTTATTTTTCTTTTCCCTTTTTATTCCGCAACGTATAAATTAATTTCGTTTTCGAATAAATTAAAATAAATTGGTTCGTTCGCCGCCGACGACGGGTCTACGTGAGCCGCCGCGTCGCTTCGCATAAAATTTTCAAGCTAAACTCAAGGTTGCTTCTTCCGATTGGTGTAGTCTCTTTTTTGCAATTTTTCTTTTTGACGTTGAATTTTTCAACCCTTTCGTTACGCTATCGTTTTTCCTACAGCTTTCCAAAACAACAACCCTTCGCTTTTTACCGTAACGGGCGACGCTTTTCCTTCCGAACCGGCCGCTCTATATTTTTCTTTTTCGTTTTTTTTTATTTTATTAACTTTACTTTTCTTATCCATGTACAAATAATTTCCATCAGTTGTAGTAATCGTTTACCGTATAAAGTGTGTATGTTCGGCTGTAAAACTTAATCGTTTCGTAACGAAAAATCAATAAAATTGTATTGGATGTTTGTACGAAATAAGAAAATTGATTTCCCGCTCGGAGTACTTTTACAAAGATTAATATCCCATTTACGTCCGGTTATGCAATTGAAAGTATATTTTTATCAATATTTATTTTAGCTGCGAAAATATCATTAATAGATTATTGATAACGTTTTTTGACGCCAGCTATATAACGTGTCTTCACTTTATTATACACATATTTTATATGAATTTCGGTTTTTATTGCAGATCTCGCGTTGAATCTCCATTCAAGTCAGCTTTATAATATATAATATAAATTTGAAATCTGGATAGCGCTTTTAGAATTTGGCTTTAGTACGAGTCCCCTGTGAACTGTTTTTAACGCGCGTTCTTTTGTACGCATATTAATTGTAAAATTTAATATATATACATTAAATATAATATATAACATTAGTGTATATTTTTGTTCATTATTTGTTTAGAATCGTTATATATAAATTGTATCATATTAAAATTGTAAATTTATTATAATACTCTTATTTTTTTGTTTTAAAATCCTATTTATCTTTTAAAGATGATGAAAATATTCGTATATATTTGTATGATTGAAATGTCTTATTTCCTCTCGATTTCCCGTTAAAATTCAATATTTAACAAGAAATTTCCTCTCAAAATTTTCCACCCGTGTGTGCACATGTAAGAATTTCTTATAACATATTTTTTAACCGTCAGCAAAAGATCTTTATGTTGCAAATATTTATTATATAACATATATAAAATGTTATGGGTTTTACATACAAAAATGGTTATATATTGTATTTATTTTTATATAGTATTAATTTGTATTAATACTATATAAAATATGGTTACCTTCGCCGAAAATATATTATTTTTAATGATTTTTGATATTTAATATATTTATATGAAATTATTTAATATTTATATATTAATTGTTAAATATACTGTCATTCAATTTATTCATATATCTTTTCTGCTATAAATTGCTATTAAATATTTAAGAATTAATCTGTTAATAATGAATTAGATAATTTAAGTCAAATTAGTGGTTATTGTGTAATTACACGTTTTTATATGAATATATTATATTTTTATGTGAGCCGTTTTACCCATGCAAAAGATGCAAAAGTGTTAACAGAAGCAACCTTTTTATAATAATTTTTAGTCCGCAATCCCGATTGCGTCTAGCGGTCACAATAACGACACAATTTACTCGGGTAAAAACGGGTTGTTCTCGTTCTCTATCTCGTCCCTCTAAATAATATTACCTCCTTTGCGAGAGATCCTTTTAAACGAGGACTTACCAATCCTGATGACAAACAAGGATTATCCTCTCTTTCGAAATAACCGAGGTTCGTTACTTTTCACGTGATTATATGCTACGTTCTCCGGTGTCACATCGACGTATTAACGAACAAAATTTATTTCCATTAGCGAAACATATTACTAAAGCGAAACTTTTGTAATGTGCTGTTAATTAGCGCAAGTTTCTATCACTGCCATATTCAATGAGAAAGAATATCAAATTAGTCCCTCGAATGATAATCTATTAAGCATAAACTAAAATACGATTTACCGTAATTTAATACAAATTTTATAAAATTAATATTTTCGTAATAACGAAAATATGGGGCTAAATATTGAAACCAACGTATTGAATATGATAATCTTAATCAATCGTCAAATATTGGCATATATTTGTCTAAGGTTTCTTGTTGAGAAATTGTTAAAGGGACATTCTAACGATGATGACAGATTGCGTCGCCGGGAATCTCACAGCATCACAATAAT